>OVBA01000571.1:0-17888 GCA_900406435.1 Lepidium aucheri | reverse complement strand
ATGGGAAATAGTTGGCCCTCCCCGACTGATACGTATTCCTTGTAACGTTCTGTTACTTTGGGCTTGATGTAGTAGGGCACTCAACACGTCAGAGCAAAGAATAAAGAGATATGGGGAAAGTGGGTCACCTTGCCTTCACCTGCGTTGAGGTTCAATAAAACCGTAAGGGCTGCCATTAATCAATACCAAAAACGTGACTGTACGAACACATTGCATTATCCATCCTATCCATTGTTCTGAGAACCCTTTTTGGTGAAGAACTGCCTCAAGAAAATCCCATTCGACTCGATCATAAGCTTTGCTTATGTCCCTTTTTATAGCCATATACTCAGAGGATATTTTCCTATTTACTCGAAGTGAATGAAACAACTCATGGATGATAAGCACGTTGTCGCAAATATTCCTTTCCGGAATAAAAGCAGCCTGTTGTTCACATACCACCTCTGATAATATATTCTTGAGTCGGTTAACCATTATCTTCGAGATGATTTTATATGTAACGTTACATAAACTAATAGGGCGAAGATCTTTCATGGTACGTGGTGAGCTAATCTTCGGGATTAGACACAAATGTGTATGATTCCAGGAATCCGGCATAACCGATGATTGGAAGAATTCTTTAACTTCACAAACTATGTCTGGTCCAACATCGTCCCAAAAGTCTTGATAAAAACCACTTCCAAAACCATCCGGCTCTGGCGCCTGAGTTGGACCAACCACAAAAGCAGCTTCTTTGATTTCACCATCTGTGACAGGAGCTTCAAGCGAAGAGTTCATGGTTGGCAAAACTACACTAGGTAGACTATTTAGAATGGAGAAAGATGCTGGCTGATTTGAACTCGTAAAGAGGTTGCGATAGTAGTCCGTAGCCACTCTGCTGATCTGGCGGTTACCATAATATTGAAGGGTCAAGTCATCCTGAATAGAGGTTAAGGTATTCTTAGCCCGACGATTCCTTGTCGTAGCGTAAAAAAAATTTGTATTCAAATCATCGAGTTGTAGCCATTTATTTTGACTTTTAGTTTGCCAATATTTTTCCTCCGCCAATGTGGCTAGATGCAGTTTGTGGCGAAGTTCCCGAAGATGTGAGGCATTAACGTTCCCGGTGGAGTTAGCCAGATCAATCTCCATAGTTAAACGCCATATTTCTTTTGCACTATTAGTGTGGATTGCGTGCTTCCAATTTGAAATTATTGAGCGAGATGCACGTAACTGATCAGCCACTGTTGTGTAAGTTGAGTTATTTAACCAGCCCTGACGTACCACCAATTTAAACTCGTCGTTGCGCCCATGGCGAGTATCATAGTAAAACATCTTCTTCCCCTGATCATGAAAGTTGTGTAGTCTAATAATGGCTGGCCAGTGGCCAGAGTCTATTAATTCTAAATACTCTATCGAAGAGTTTGGGGAATCAGCTCGTAATTCATTGTTCACCAAAACCCGATCTAACCAGCTCCGAATTGTATGTCCTCTTTGATTGCCACATCATGTCAAATTGTTACCAATATATGATAGATCCATCATTTGGCAAGTCGCAACCATAGAACGAAAATACGAGAAAGTCCAAGCCTCCCGGGGAGGTCCACCTACTTTTTCTTTGGCATTCAAAATGTCATTGAAGTCACCACACATGAACCAAGGACCCCTGCGTGTAATACTAATCCGTTCTAGTTGTTCCCATAAATGATGTCACAATTGTCTGATTGGGTGGCCATAAACGAAAGACATATAGCAGGAAAGTTCATTTTTATTTATCATACAATCTATGAGTCTTTCCCCTTGATAAAGAAAACGTATAGACACCGAATCAGACCACATCAAAGCCAAACCACCCCCTATCCCTCTAGGTGACACACACGATACATTGGGATAATTTAATTGTGCAGCCACATGACGTACCACGTCGTCATTGTTCTTTGTCTCCACAAGAAAGAGTATGTCCGGGGAATAGTGACGAACTATTCCCCTTAAGGCGTCGAACTACCGAGGACCCCTTCAAGCCTCGGCAGTTCCAAAAGGCTGTATTCATGGCGACTCCGGTGGCTTATGGCCCACTGTACCCTCACTGGTGTTATGTGGTCCGCGAGTTGCTGGAGTTTGGACATTCTCTAGAGCATATACATGATCTTCAACGAAATCCGAAGCACGAGTCATAATTTTGGAGTAAGTTTCCCTCATATCATCTCGAGTAAACCATTGATGTAGTCCTCGCCTTGTGGCCGCAATCTTCGGACGACTGAATGATGCCACATCTTCACCATTGGCCTTGCGCTTGCATGTATCGGAACCAGTGTTATTGGCAAATGAAGTAGGGGTCGCCCTAGGTGTTGGTGTTGATTCTGAACCACATCCACCATCTTCATTCTTCTCATTCACCGGGTCTTCTTCTGAATCCATATCATCATCGGAGTCACGATCATTGTCAGAATCATCACCATCACGTGCAAGAGGGCACTGAGTAATATCATGTGATAGAAGCCCGCACATAGTACAGAAATTGCGGAGCCGTTCATACTCAAAAGTTAGAGTAACGATCTCCCCTGCAAAGTCAAATTGTCTTTGAAATATAAGCCCCTCATCGATGTTTATTAGTTCTTTTGTTAGCAAAATTTGATAATTCTCTGAATAGGGGTTATACAGTTACAGTACATACTATATATATGTTTAATTATGACATTTTAATCAAAATTGCATTATGTTGTACTGCAAATTCTTTAACTGATATTTGTAAGCTTAGATCCGTTTACAAAAAATTTCAAAGGTTATATTCTCAGCAGACTTTCTTTAGTTTCTAATAGAAATAATTTTGTATTCATAGGAGATGACATATTTATACTACTAATCCAAATCCAAAACCATGTTTGTTCTACAAATTATAGTTGCATGTAATCGCAAAATATGTTTTTTCGATTTCGAAGAATTTATTCATTAATAACATGTATAGTGAAAAATATGTTTCATACTCATAGTTTGAGAAGTTCTATAGTTTATAAACCAAAATTTATAGTTAACTTTGTTAATTCTAAATTTCGATTAGAGTTGAGTTACTTTGTATGTTTTTACCTTTAAAAAATAACGAGTCTTGTATTCTTTTAGTTAGTAGAACAACTAATCACTAACTTTTCTTGAGAACTAATTTTTTTTTAATTTCATTTTCTTAAATAGTAATTACCATTTTTCTGGTCACAAAATAGTAATTACCATTTTTTGAGAATTTTCAAATATAAATTTAGAATAGTAATAACAGTCCTATATAATATAAAGCTCTATAACTAAGTTTTTGTACCAACAATAGTGAAATTTTCGAATTAAAAAAAATTCTATTAGTCTTTTTTGTTTAGACGAAAAATATTTTTTTTTTTATAGATTCACAATTATCATCATTAATCATAAGTTTTTGTTGTAGATCAATTGTTCAGGAATTATGGATTACACGTTGTTACCCGAGGAGATTTTACTCAATATAATTTATCGATTTGGACCAGATGGTTTTGATACCATTCGTAACGTGAGATTACTGTATCTAATATTTCGTGAGCTGTGTGACAAAAATGAAATGCTTAGTAAACTCGCTCTCGATGAAGAGCCGTTTTATCCATTTGGATTCAACCGAGTTCCTTTAAACAACTTCTATCAAAGGCTATGTGATTCAGGTTACCCCAAAGCGTTATATAAACTGGTGTAAGAAACATTTTCCGAAATTCTATGGCAATGGACGTATTAGATAAGTTAGTTCAAGCTAGTGCGAAAGGGATACCGGAAAAAAGATTGGTCTACGAATTTGTTTGTGCAAGTTTTGGAGGACCTTTTAATAAGAGAGGTTACACTGTTTTGAAAGGTCTACATAGGCCAACAATAGGCACAACATTGATATTTCTTACAATAATTCAAGAAAATATCATGGATGAACCAGTAAATCCGCGTTTGCGTGCACCGGGTTACTTGAATGTTTTGAGATTGTTGTACGAAAGAGAAAGATGCATATGCAATGGAGAGCATCTATAATATTTTTCTACTTTCGAATGCTAGGAATTTTTGGATGAGGGAATCGATGAACCACTATCCATAGTTTGTATAACATGCTTATGGGAGTACCCATTTAGGATGATGTTTGGAGAGGATTAGAAGTACTTCAAGTAGTTAATTAATGAATTATAAATTGTTATGCAATGAATTATAAATTTTTATGTAATGAATTTTAAGTAATTTATTAATTAATTCTAAGTTGTTATGTAATAAATTATAAGTTTTTATGTAATGAATTTTGAGTTGTAATGAATTTTAAGATGTTTAGACAATTTAATTTTAATCTATATAATTATGTGTCGATAAAAGAAATCGAAAATCGCAATCGATGATTGCTCAAAAAAAACCCAAAAATTTATTGGATTGAGTGAACCACAAGTTGAGAAAGCTACATACAACGGGTCGACTTTTCATGTACCATGGGTCGACCGTCTGTGTACCGAGTGTCATGGAAACCATGTACCGCGGGTCGAGACTTTGTGTATCGCGGGTCAACAAAGCTACGTATTGCGGGTCAAAGTTTTGTGTACCACGGGTCGGAGAGTTCATGTACCGCGGGTTGAGAGTTGCATATACCGCAGGTCAAGATTTTGTGTACCGCATGTCTAGATTTTGTATACTGCACATGTCAAGAAGCTCACTTACCGTGCGTCAAGGTTTTGTGTACTACGGGTCAAAGAATTCATGTACCGCGGGTCAAGACTTTCATGTATAGCGGGTCGAGATTTTATGTACTGCAGGTCGATGAAGATACATACTGCGAGTTTAGGTTTTGTATACCGCGGTTCAAGGAGTTCATGTACCGCAGATCATAACTTTCACGTACCAAGGGTCGAGATTTTGTGTACTGCGGAATTACAAAACGAATTTCTAGTAATTTATCCTTTGTAAACATTGTTCAACTAGAATCTCGGATTGGCTATGATACACAAAGCACCGGATCCGGGACTCCTTCTGCCATCATTTCTAGCGAATGATGTGAATGTGCTAATGCTTTCAAGTTTCATATGTTATGGAATAACTGTCTCCTGTCCACACACCCTAAAGAGAAGAACATGAGTTGGTGGACTGAGGTTTTTGATTGGCTTTAACCTTGGGCGTTAAAGCTCACTTCCATTTATATAAAAAGCATGAGCCTAATTAAATTAGAAATTCATAAGCATTTTAACTAATGGCCTTGATTGTCGCTTTTGTCTACCGTGATGACTGACAAGTCATCTTTAGTCCAACAGATCTTATTTTTGAGCCCATGTGTTTATCTTCTATATATCCCTCTATGAGAAAAATTATACAATCTTTTTGGTTGGTTTCATGAATTTTTTCGGGAATCAAATTTCACCTTTTCTCCATCTATTGAGAAATTGTTTTGGGAATGCACAGCTTTGTTATAAATTTATGAAGATCGCTTGTCATTAACAAAGTTATAAAGGAATGATAGAAGTCTCTAAAAGAGTCGGAATCTGTGGATAATCCTTCAAGTGCTGAAGAACTCCAACTGAAAGGGAGGCTTCAGTTTGCTTCAAGTTTTAGAAGCAGGTCATCTTGTATCCAAGTCAAGATCCAGAAAAAAATAAAAGATCAGTCATCTTTTGTCACGTATCAGCTCAGGATTGGTGCATAGCAAGGCCGTATTTTGGTTTTTAAGAGTTTGCTCTCCAATGTCTCTGTGGTTCCGCCGAGACAGTGGTCAGTTATTTTCACCGTTTGAAGTTCAATTTCGGTGTTGTGCGGTAACCTTTCGGTGTATATCATGTCGTTATCAACCCCATACCGATTCCAAAAATTGTTGAACCTTACAAATACGGTAGTTTGTGTTAGAATGTGCAAATTTAGGGATCTTAAGGATTGTTTAAAATCAGAGTTCTACCACTGTGAAAAATTAGGATCACCGGATGTTACAAAAGTGAACCCAAAGTATCAAGAGAAGAAGTTTTGATGATGTGCAAAAATAGAGTCAAGTTACGGTGATGTGCAAAACTAGGGTCACTTCCGAGAATATACAAAATTAGGGTCAATCACTCATGACCGTTGGAACATCATTTGTTGGTTCTAGAACCAACAAATCAAACTCAAATGAAGCCCATGTGACTCCTAGCCGTTGGGAGTTATCCCTTTCATGTGTGGTCCAAAGCATGTAATCTCAATCCAAAGAATCTTTCCTCTTATAGATTATTGTATTGTTTATTCATTTTATATGTATTGTAAACCTGAGGAACAACCTATGTGTATATATAGGACCATTGTAAACTAATTAATGCAAGAAAGAGTATTTTTCTCCATTCTCTCATTCTCTCGGTTCTTATTCTTTCTCTACAATCCAGTCACTTCTATTTCGAAATCTCTCTTTCTCACATGGTATCAAAGCCATGTTCATCCTAGGCTAGATTTCATTCGGTTTAAGGTCCCAAGGTTCTTTTTTTCAGCAAATCTCTATTGTTGTTCTTGAGAGCTTTCTTTCAACCGTTGGGTAATAGAGTGTCTCTTTTTTGTTATGGATAATCTGAAATTTTTTGGTATTCATGTGACTCTTAATGGTGTAAACTACCTAATTTGGTCAAGGGCAGTCACTAGTGTGTTGAGTAGTCGAGGGCTTTGGGTTCACATTGAAACTAGAGCTCTAAAGAAGGCGGTTCATGTAAGTGGGAAGGCAAAGGAGGTTGAAGGGAGCTCAGGTGTGGTTGTAGCTGCTGGAGAAGATGAAGCTAAGTGTTACCAAGATGACCAAGTGGCTCTGGTCATTATCCAAAGCTCCCTTGCCACCGCCATCTATGAAGCTTACTCCCATTCTGAGAGCGCTAAACACCTTTGGGACTCTCTCAAGAAGGTTTATGGTAATTTGTCCAATCTCAGCTGTGTATGAGGTTAAGAAGGCCCTAAACAACCTTAAACAAGAAGATATGAAGTTTACTTAATGGTTTTGGAAGTATAGGTCACTTTGGGCTGAACTTGAGATGCTAAGGCCATCAACGGCGGATCCAATGTTGATAAGTGAAAAGCTTGAGCAAAATAAGGTATTTGGGATGATGATGAACTTTAACCCAGCCTATGGTGACCTTTTTTATCACCTATTGAGGCAAGACAAGCTACCTAATTTGGATGAGGCATGCGGTTTAGTCCAAAGAGAATAAGGATCTCGAAACCTCCTTGGTGAAAAGGGGAGGTTGTCTTAGCCAACAAATCTTTCAAACTGGAGGAGAAGAAAGTCTTGTTTTGTGACCATTGCAAGAAGAAACAGCATGGCAAGGATTATAGTTTCATCCTTCACCCTCATCTCAAGCAAACTGGTTTGACAAGCCAAAGGCCAACCTTGCAAAGCTCACCTACGGTTCGGCTTGCTTGTTCCCTTTCACTAACTTCTACGACTAGCTACGACTTCAAGCAACAAGGAGGCGGGTTCTTCTTCTCAAATGGTCGAAGGACAAGCTTTGGCTGCATCTCATGATGGCTATGTGAGGAAATCAGACCTTGAAGAGCTCATTAAAGCATTAAAGAAGTTCGGTAATTCATTTCATGTTTCAAATATTTTTAGGTCGTTAATTGTTGATTCCAGAGCAACTCACCATATGATTAGCAATGTGAATTTACTTGAAAATGTTAAACCTACTCTAGGGTGTGTTAGTATAGCTAATGACAAGAAAGTTCACATTGAAGGTATTGGTAGTTTGAAGTTATTTGATAAGGAAACCAAAGCCTTCTATATGCCGACTTTTATATACAATTTGCTCAGTGTGAACAAGGCTGTTTGTGACTTAAATTGTAAGGCCATATTTGATCCTAAAAAAGTATGTTTTCAGGATATTAAGACCTGTCAAATACTTGGAGAAGGTGGCACTAAGGATGGATTGTACCTATTGGAAGATATCAAGAGCAATCCAAATCTATCTTTACATTCTTGCTTAGCTGTTCTAGCCATTCCAATGCTTTAAATTCTAATTCTTTGAACTCTAGTAGTACTCTAGATAATGATGTGTTGTGGCATGCTCGTTTGGGACATCCACACTCTAGAGCTTTAAATTTATTGTTGCCTAATGTTTTGTTCAAAAATGACAATTGTGTGGCTTTCATTCTTGGAAAACATTGCAAAACCATATTTCCTAAGTATTCAACCAATTATGATAATTGTTCTGATCTTATTCATTCGGATGTGTGGTCATCTCTCATGAATCTAGGAAGAACCATAAGTACTTTGTGACATTCATAGATGAAAAATCAAAATTTACTTGGATAACATTGTTAACTAGTAAAGATCGAGTTCTTGAAGCATTTTCTAACTCTCAACTTGTGTGTTTAATAAATATAGTGCCAAGATCAAAATCCTAAGAACGGATAATGGAGGAGAGTAAACAAGCAATGTATTCAAGCAACTCCTTTCAAGACAAGGCATTATACATCAACCGACTTGTCAATACACTTCACAACAAAATATAGTGGCTGAAAGGAAGAATAGACACCTTATGGAAGTGGGTAGGTCCATAATGTTCCACACCAATGTTCCTAAACGGTTTTGGAGTGATGCGGTTGTGGCGGCTTGTTACTTGATCAACCGAATTCCAACCTGAGTACTTCATGATGTGTCTCCTTTTGAGGTATTGAACAAAGTTAAACCTATTATTAATCGTTTGCGTGTATTTAGGTGTGTTTGTTTTGTTCTTATTCCAGGAGAACGAAGAAATAAACTTGTGGCGAAGAGTGTGAAAGGAATGTTCATTGGCTATTCTATCACTCAAAAGGGGTACAAATGCTACATACCAGAAACACGAAGATTTAGTGTTTAAGGATGTTATATTTATGGAAAACAAGGGATTTTATGAAGACAAAGATGGCCCAAGCTTCAAGACCTAACTAGCAATGAATCAGATAGAGCAATGGGTCTTAGAATGATATTGGAAAAACTTGGGATTAGCAGCCCAAGTATCAACTTATGAGACACTCGTCAAGAATGTGAAAACAATGGAGCTACTCAGCCCACTAGTCTAGCACATGATGAGGAGGCTCCTAGTTCAGAATCCAATGTCTTAAATGATGAAAACATTAAAGACAATGTGCAACCAATGGCCAAGCATAATTTAGATCAAAAAGTGGAGATGGTACAGCATGATATGGATGAAAATGATGTGCAAGAAGTGGCTGGACTAGCACCATTAAGACGTAGCCAAAGAGTGAGGAAAGACCCCTCCTATTGGGTAAACACAAGAGTATACTACAAAAACGATGTAGTTGCTCATCCACAACAAGTTGTATGTAACCTTGTGACGGTTCCTATTGAGCATCAAACATTCATCACTCAACTTGACAAACAATTGTGCCAAAGACCTATGAGGAGGCTAAAGAACACAAGGTTTAGCATTATACTATTGGGGATGAACATGGAGCTATGGACCACAACCACACTTGGGAGGAAGTTACCTTGCCTCTTGGAAAGAAGGCTATGACTTCTAGATGGTTTTCAACAATCATAGGTCAAGACACATTTGCACCGGTTTCCAAACTCCATACGATGCGTATTGTGTTATCCTTGGCTACTAATCTTGACTGGGATCTATGGCAAATAGATGTCAAGAATGCATTCTTACAAGGAGAACTTGAAGATGAAGTGTATATGCATCCTCCACTGGGTTTAGAACACATTGTGGCACCCGTAAACGTCTTGAGAGGCAATCCATGGTCTTAAGAAATCTCCAAGGGCTTGGTATCTTGAGTCATACCCTACAAGATCATGGCTTTTGGAAGTCCGAGACTGATCATACACTCTTCACCTTACAAGGTATGAACGATATTGTGGTGATTTTGGTTTATGTTGATGACATCATTGTCACTGGGAGTGACAAGGAAGACATTCAAGGTATCAAAGAACATCTCAAATCTATTTTTGATATTAAGGACTTGGGAGAAATGAAATACTTCCTTGGATTGAAGTGTGCCATTCTAAAGAAGGACTCTTCTTGTCTCAAAGAAAGTATACACTTTTATTTTATTTAAATGAGTGTGATGTAGGTACAAGGAAAACTTCAACTCCACTTGAAGATGCCTACAAAGCAACGTGCAAGGGGGAGAAAGATGATGGACCATTTGAAGATGTACACCAATACCGGAGAATGGTTGGTAAATTGATCTACCTTACAATCACAAGACCGGATTTGAGTTTTGTGGTCAACAAAGTGAGCCAATACATGCAAGCACCAAAGATGTGTCATTGGGAAATGGTGGACCGGTTACGGACCTCAAGGGCACTTTGGAACAAGGCATATGGATGGGTAGGAATGAAGACACAACACTTGTGGGTTATTGTGATGCGGATTAGGCTGGAGATAGGCAAGACCGCAAGTTAACCACTGGGTATTGCACGTTCTTTGGAGGCAATCTAGTCACATGGAAAAGCAAGAAGCAAAAGGTGGTATCTTGTTCAAGTGATGAGGCCGAGTATAGAGCTAGGAGGAAGCTCACAGATGAAATCATATGGCTAAAGCAATTGCTCATGGATATGGGAGTAGAAACTCAAGAACCAATCACAATGCATTGTGATAACCAAACAGCCATTCACATTGCATCCAACTCAGTATTTCATGAGAGAACCAAGCACATTGAGGTGGAGTGTCATAAGGTTCGAGAGAAGGTGGAACAAGGAGTGATCTTACCATGTTACATAAGAAGCTCGGATCAATTGGAGAATATCTTTACCAAGGCTGCAAGCACAAAGGTGTGTGAGTTTGTATATTCAAAGGTTATATTAATTGAGATGCCCAAACCGTGACAATGATCCATACTCTTTTTTCCTTAGTCGGTTTTGTCCCAAATGGGTTTTCTGCTAAGTTTTTTAATGAGGTGGGGAATTACAACTTACAAGCTTGATCTTAATGACTCACATTATAGATTCAAGCTTGAGGGGGAGTGTTAGAATATTCAAATCCAGGGATCTTCAGGATTGTGCAAAATCAGGGTTCTACCACCGTGCAAAATTAGGATCACCGGATGTTACAAAATTGAACCCAAAGTATCAAGAGAGGAAGATTTGATGATATGCAAAAATAGGGTCAAGTTACGGTGATGTGCAAAATTAGGGTCAATCACTCATGACCGTTGGAATATCATTTTTTGGTTCTAGATCCAACAAATCAAACTCAAATGAAGCCCCATGTGACTCCTAGTCGTTGGGAGTTTTCCCTTTCATGTGTGGTCCAAAGCATGTGGTCCCAAACCAAGGAATCTTTCCTCTTATAGATTATTGTATTGTTTAACCATTGTAAACTGGTTAATGCAAGAAAGAATATTTTTTCTTCTCCATTCTCTCATTATCTCGGTTCTTATTCTTTCTCTGCAATCCGATCACATCTATTCTCTAAATCTCTCCTTAAATCTCTTTAATCTCTTATAATCTTTAAAATCTCACAGTTTGACCATCACAACTACACTTATCTCTTATGTAAGATCTTTTCAGCTCTGAACACACACCATACAAATTAGGAAGGAGATGTCTATCAATTCGAAATTGATTTCTTTCAAGGTTTTCTAATGTGTGTGACATTCGGGGCATGATAAAAGAAGACAAAATTTTGAAACCTTTGTTTTTTCTCACCTCCAAGGCATATGAGAATAAGACCATAACGATACATAGCCTCTCTAAAATTTCCTCGAGCAGCTCCACAAAGAAATATTAGTCCTTCCTCTTTATATTGGTCATAAAAATAGCATATTATTCCTAATTGCAAGAAAGCTTCGGGATTTCCAATTTGGCATAACTTATTCTATCGTATGTAGAAATCCTAAGGAACAAAACAATATGGATGAACCTCTTGTTCAGCGATTGACACATGTTTAATAACGTGAGTTTCAGCACATATGGCTTTAAAGTTCTTGGACACCAATCTAACATTAAGAATAGTCTTCAAAGAAGAAGAAATAGATGTTTTGTGATTATAATATCATTCGGCAAAAGCATGATAAAATCCATAGACTGGGTGCACAAAGAACAAAAGAAAACTCGTATAACTAGGGTTAATAGAATAGATATGTATATATATATATAATAGGTTATACACTCGTATGCCTAGGTTTTCTTAAAAAAAATCTAGTTTTAATGGAAAAGTTACTAAATATTAGAAGAAAGGATATAGTTAGTTAAGTACAAATATGAACTATTAAAAGTAACTCTATTTATATCATAGATTTTGTTATATACGATATCTACTACAACTAAGAATACATCTAACCGGAATTATATCCTAAAACAATGCAACGAAAAAGTCTAGTAAAAGATTGATCGGTCCAATGTGAATTTTCCTTTTAATTTTTCCTTATAAAAAATCCTGGTTATAAATTATGTTTCTTATACTATAACTATGAGAAATTGTAATACGTGTATATTATATGGAAACTATTATTAAATGCGTATTCATTACTTATGAAACATGAAAATTCATCAAAAGACCGAATAAAATATTAGACTCGTAAATTTTTGTGTTAAAACAATTAATATATAACCAATAACCCATAAAAAGTATAAAATATAAAAATAAAAAGTCACAAAAAACAAATCCATAAGAATAATTCCATAAAGAAAATAAAAATGACGATCATACTAAAAAATGGAACAAAAAATTGAAATATAAGAAGCTATTTCTAATCTTCATATACTAATTCCTTCTATAGTTCTCCAACATCAACTCCGGACTTAATTAGTTGAAAACAGAGTTTTTTAGTTGACGATAACGAAGACGTCATGCTTTCCTCTTTGCGCTTTAAAGGAGTCCAAGTAAAAGAACAAAATTCTTGAGAAGAATCATTGCCAAGTACATTAGTAGGATCAAGTGTTCCAGCAGGGTCAGAAACTTTGAATGTATCATTACCATTCTAGAAATTATCCTTAACAATATTAAACACAAATTCAAAACTTTTCCCAATCAAATTTTGGATAAGAGTAGGAAAATTTTTTGGATCTTAAATCTAAAAAAAAACACAACTACATGTTTAACAGTAGATAGAAAAAATATAGACTTGTAAAACAAATAACATTTATTTATCAAAGTGATTGAAGATAGCTCATCAAAGGAACCATTCATTAATAGAGATGCACTTTGATTTAAGATCTCTATCGCAGTATTATCCCACTAAATACACTGTGTTGTTTCAGATTCATCCGTGACACATAAATGAAGACTGAACCTAAATAGTACAAATAAATATTACAAAATAATAATTTAAAGAAGTTAAAATATAAAATTCAAAATTAAACAAACAAATACGAATCATTATACGTTGGAGTAATATTAGTTGATTTTAATATGCATCTTTCGCACCAAAAAACCTTTTTGTTGTCCCCTTTAGACTTATTTTTGTCCTCTTTCTTGGGTACAATTTATATACTTTTATTGCATAGTTGACAACTAAAGTAATATCCAGACCAAAGAGTGTCAATTGCAGTAACCTTGCATGTGCTCTTAAACTAAGCCACCTTCAAACAAAAAAAGTTTTAAAATAAAAATTAGAATTTATTGTATCACTCGAGAAATTATAAGATATTATGAACTAAAACAAAATAACCTTATTGATCTCAAGCATGTTCTTAATAGTTTTTCTTGTGATCGAAGCAAATGAATCTTTATCCTTTATATATGGCGACATGGCACATTTTTGGATAGCATTAACATCTTCCGACAAACTAAAAAAAAGAATCAAGTTCATACACAATTAAGAAAATTATACAAAAGTAAAATTATACAAATATCAAAAATAAAATTAAAAAACATATTACTATACAACAAAGAAATTCGTAATTATTAGGATTTTAATTTGGACAATTTGAAGTTCAAAATTTACCAAAACTTGAGATGTGTCATAATCACTTGCAACTTCCACTTCACCTAAAATATAAACAAATATAATTATTAGTTTATGTTAAATCAAGGCATATAGATAAGTATACATAATTAGATTAATAAATATTCACACATCGATAATTATTAATTTTTTCAAATTGAATCAAGGGCGAACGATTCAGATCCTCCCCGAATGTTTAGAAAAGATCCAAATGTACTCAGAACTATGTCTCGATATAATTTCCTATGCGAGAAGTTTTATAATTCTCATTCTCCCCTCAATTGATATTAAAAAAAAATAATTTCCCCCCAATCATGATTTATGTGGTTTTAATCAGTATAGTAAACCAAAATTAGTCTGATTGCAGAGTAAGCCGTAATTAAATTGTACTTAAACCGTAATTTGATCAATAAAAGACTCGTTGATAATAAATGACATGTTGATAATGGCTTGTCTATTGATCAATTATGGTTTAATTATAATTAAATTACGACTTACTCTGAAATTAGACTAATTTCGGTTTACTGTACCGATTAAAACCACTTAAATCATGATTGGGCAGAAATTAATCTTTGTGACATCAATTGAGGGGGAATTAGAATTTCAAAACTTCTTGCAGAGGCAATTATATTGAGACATAGTTCTAGGTACGTTTGGATCTTTTCTAAATATTTGAGGGAGATATGGATCGTCCACCGTTGAATCAAGCATGTAACTACTTTACCATCCAAATGTTCAAAAGCATCAAACAATGTTTGAGAAAATGTTCCCTATAGTGTACACGGTATACATGTATCGCTAACAATCAAATTTACATATACATTAGAAAATAATTTTATTTAATGTAACTTATTCATCAACTAATGCATACCTTGCATCTCGGAGATGGAATTATTTTTAAGGTCGGTTTCTTATTGACCATAAGAGACCTCATCTAGCCAAAGTTAATAACTTGTCCAAGTACATCAAAAAAAAAATTAAATATGAAAAATATATGATGCTAATATTAAATATAAAAAATACAAAACCATTAATTTAAATTATTAATCTTAGCTATAAGATAATCTGCATTCAAATACTGTTGAAGAATGTCAACGAAATTAGTGAGACGCAAATATATATTATCTGATTTTGAGGATACTTTGACAATTATATTGCTGCACTAATGTTAAGTTCATATGGATGATTTATAGCTTTGTACTTCCCTCCCGATTTGGCTAGATTGAAATTCTCTATGACAACCCAATTACCTTCCTTCACATAATAAGAGAATTTTCAAACCTAATCCCTTTTTATCGTAGCATGAATAAGAGATCCCTGTAATATTGTGCCGAGTTATTTAAATTTTGAAACATTAAGATTGTTGAATATTAAGTATGAAATATAATGAAAACAAAAAAACGTATCGATCATCTGATACAATCATGTCGATATTTTTATCAACATAGGCACCAGAAGATTTCCATGCATGGAGAATTTTGAGACAAATTCTACATCGAGTCTTGAATGGTCTGAGTTCCACACTAGATTATAAGAAGCCATTGAATTTATAGTTTGATTTATTTGTGATTAGGAAGAGACAACAACGGTAAAAAGTGATTTTAGGATTAAAGACTAATGGGATTTACATAGATTACAATTAGAGTTAGTATTATGGTTTTGTGGCTATATTAAATATAAAATATTAGAAGTTATTGTAACTATAAAATCGAGTTTCTTTTTTTTGTCAAATTAACTCAATTCAAAAAATTAGGACCAGAGTCTGGGAACATCGTTTACAAAGGCTTGAGATCTAGATAACCCTCTAACACTACGGGCTAGACTATTAGTTTTGTAATTTAAAGCACGTGGGATCGCCGCAACTGAGCACAGATGGAATCCGCATCGAAGCCTGAAGAAATCGTCCAGATATGGTTGAAAAGCAGACCATCCATCCGGTTCCTCGATCATCTTGATTAGTTCCGAACAGTCTACCAGAAACTCCACCTCCAAAATCTGTAGTGAAAGAAGACAAGACATGGCCCTTAAAAGTGCTTCGAATTCTGCGTGGAGAGCGGAAAGGCTTCGTCTGATACTTTGTGCCCCCATATTAATCTCACCACTGTCAAACGGGTAACCATACCAACCCAGTCCTGTATATAACTCGGAGTCTTTCCAGGACGCGTCTGTCATGCTTCGATACCCAGTAAAAGCCGGATTTCCAACAAATGGTCTGCTGGCTCTATCACTAAGATTTCCAACACTTCTTGCACCATTACTACATAGATTGGATATCTCTTGTTGGGCAGATGCCCATAATTCTGCTTCTTATTCAGCTGCTGAAATTAGTTCTCTTGGACAAACCATTTTGTTATTAAATATTTTGTTATTCCGAGCTTTCCATAGGTAATAATCGAGTTTTAAAATTAAAAAAAAAAGAAAAAATTATATTTCTTATAGGTAAAATAAGGAAATAAACTTGTTAGCTACGAAAGTTTGTTCGATTGTCCATCTAAATATCACACAAATTATTTAAAAATTGTAGATATGATATTTCTAAACACATATTTCAAAGTTATGGTAACTATAATATCGAGTTCTCAAAATCAAATACAGAAAATTTACATTTGTTTTAGGTATAATAAACATAGAAAATCGTTAGGTTTGACTTTTATATAGATTATCCATAGATATATTGGATAAATCTAATTATAACTCGGATATCTATTGATTAATCGAGTCAAAAGTATTAAAAACATAAACACCATTAATAAATTTAATTTTTCTCAACAAATCTAATGGTAAATTTTGTCACATCGATTAATAAGGACTTTTTTGGTCTAATCATTCAAAAAATCTAGTTAGAATTCGGATGATTCAATATCAATAGGGTAAAAATTCGAATTATGAAGAACAAAATCAAGGGTATTTGATATCATTTTTACAAAATGGAAATGTTACTTTTGAGAAAAGGAAGCCAAATAAACCCGGATTAATAAATTAGATTAATATGTTTAAATAATGCAAGTATATATATTACATTTATTTTTAGATTTCAAACGTGGAAGTTAGTTTACCAAATATATTTCAAGAATAAACTTTGAAGGTTAAGAAAATCAGTTAAAAATGATAAACAAAAACAATTATCTAAAAATAACTCAAACTTTTTTTTGTCAGTTTAACAATATTTCAATTTATTTTCTTATCAAAATTGAATTAGTCATCTAGTACTTTATTTTCTTATCAAAATTGAATTAGTCATCTACTAATTTCGCAGTTTAAACTTCATAACAAATTGAATTAGTCATCTACAAATTCTTCAAATTTTTTATGAATCACACAATTTTGCATACGGTTAAGATTAGAATTTGACTAAAAGACGTGCATAAAATGTAACGAGATGCCTTCATTTCTCTCTATCTTCTCCTTCATTTTAAACTTTCTTAATCTCACTTTATTTTTATCTGCTTAAAATTTTCTCAGAAACATCTCCGTTATTTATTGCTTAGTTTAGATCAATTTATCCTCACGATTCCTCAGGCACTGTATTTTCCTAGTACATCTCTGTCTGTATCTGTATGTTTTTTTTTTATATATTTCTCCTTTATGTTCTCTCACTCTACCAAAAAATTTAGAATTCTACGTCATTGTTTAGGGTTTCTTTTCGATTTTTTTTGTTGTTCGATTTTTTCTGAAAAAAAAAATGATGTTATGTAATTTCAGGTACCTTAATGGAAATTAAACGAGAATAGGATATGTGATCTCAAGGTGTGAATTCTTAATCTCAGTTTGATTTAATCTTTTGTTAATTGAATCTTTGTGAGCTCGGGGAAAGAATATCAATGAGACGTGGGTTTGATTACCATTGTCATTCTGAGAGAGTTAAAACACATTTTCGTAATTCGTTTAAAGCCATTGTAATTATCGGAAAACATTTTTTGTTGAGAAACTTGATCTGAATAGTTTTTTTCTTTCTTGTGAACTAAGCTAAAGATTATGATGTGTTTATCTTACATTTGTTTTCATTTTTGTTAGTTGGGAGTCAATGGCTTCAACACCTTGTGCAGCTT
>OVBA01000570.1:0-62544 GCA_900406435.1 Lepidium aucheri | reverse complement strand
ATTTTTAAAAGATTAAATCTTAACAGAAAATATTTCAAATCTTAGAAAAAATTTATTCAATCTAAATTGATTTTTTTAGAATAAATGTATTTCTATTTTTAATAAAAAAATAATTGTCCATATCTTATATGTTTTGTATATATTTATCTTAATTCCAAATCCTAACATAAAAAGAATTGTTAAAGTTAATATTTACATAAACACACATAGGTAGATAATTTTATATTAATAATATATATATATTAATAATATATTTATTTCTGTAAAGAAATATTTATCTTTATTCACAGTCCTAACACAAAAATAAGTTATCAAATAAAAATAAATTTAAATATTTTTTTACTAATTATAAACTAAAAATGAAACTATTATATAAAATACAGTTTCTCAAAGTTATTAATTAACATTATTCTTTCATGTGCCAAATCCAATGGCCAAAAATATTTTTCTTATTATATATTAAAAATAGAATAAAATATATTTTAAAAAGATATTTAGCTCTGTCAAGAAAGATTATAAATAATTATTTTAATTTATAATTATAAAATCCTATTATATAAAGTTGGCTTTCAAAGCTTTCTAACCAATAAAATACTTCCACATTTCAAAACTAATAATTCAAAATTTTGAAGTATCATATTAATAAGGTTAGATTTCAAAACTTAGTTATCAACAAAATTATTCCACATGTCAAATCTAATATAATATTATATAAAGTTGGATTTCAAAAGTTTCTAATCAACAGGATGCTTCCACATGTCAAATCCAACGATTTAATATTTTGCAGTATCATATTATACAAAGTTAGGTTTTTTGAAAGTTAGTCTTCAACGAAATTCTTTAACATCTTAAATCCAACGATTCAAAATTTTAGAGCATCCTATTATATAAGTTGGGTTGCAAAAGTTAGTTATCAATGAGATTATTTCACATGTCAAATACAATGATTCAAAATTTTACAGTATCATGGTATATAAAATTGGGTTTCAAATCCTATTATATAAAGTTGATTCTCAAAAATTAGTAATAAATGAGATTTTTATATATTATCTAAAATACAATAAATAAATATATATATATATATATATATTTCAGAAAGCTCATGCATTGTACGAGTCTATATTTAGTAATATTATGTTTTGATAGTTTTGGGTTTCTTTGTTTTTATAGTTGGGAATGGGTAGTGCAGTCGAGACTTTGTGTGGACAAGCTTATGGAGCTAATCGCTATGAGATGCTTGGCATTTATCTTCAAAGAGCTACAATTGTCCTCGCTTTTGTTGGCTTGCCCATGACTCTGCTATACACCTTCTCGTACCCGATTCTAATCCTCTTAGGCGAGTCCAGAATTGTGTCTTACATGGCATCTTCTTACATCATCGGACTTATCCCTCAGATTTTTGCTTACGCCATCAACTTCACAGCCCAGAAATTCCTTCAGGCCCAAAGAGTGGTGGTTCCTAGTGCGTACATCTCAGCCGCTGCACTCTTACTCCAGATTTTGTTGACGTGGGTTACTATTAACATTATGGGATTTGGTCTTATAGGCATTGCTTATGTTCTCACTATATCGTGGTGGTTCATTGTTCTGGTACATACGTTATATGTTACAGTTAACCCAAGGTTTAAACAAAAATGGACTGGTCTTAGCTGGAGATCATTTCATGGTCTTTGGAGCTTTTTTAAACTCTCTGTTGGTTCTACCGTAATGATCTGTTTAGAAATGTGGTATACACAAATTCTGGTTCTTCTCTCTGGCTTGCTTAAAGACCCTACTCTCTCTCTAGATTCTCTCTCCATTTGGTAACTCACTAATTAATTATTATCTTGACTATAAGGATATAAATTAATTATTTTCTTCGTTTTGTTTGAAAATTTATTATTGTTGCAGTCTGTCGATTTCAGTAATATCATTCATGATCTCCATCGGATTCAATGCGGCCGTAAGGTTAGTATATATCTTAATCGATATTAAATCATTAGCTAAACATTGTTCAACAAAATTAAGTCGTATATAAATATATAAAATAAACAATGGCAGTGTATGAATAAGTAATGAACTCGGAGCAGGAAATCCAAAATTGGCGTTGTTCTCTACATGGACGACTACTTTTATTTCCTTCATGATCTCCATCGCAGAGGCACTATCTCTGATTGCGTCACGTGATTACGTCAGCTACATTTTCACGTCGGATACTGACGTGGCTAAGATAGTCTCTGACCTATGCCCTCTTCTCGCCATAACTATTATTCTCAATGGAATTCAACCCGTCTTGTCTGGTGATTAAATGTGCATTTAGTTTTTACTTAAACTGGACAAAAAACAGTTATACGTTAACCGAACATAACCAAATAAATTTTGGTTTGGTGAAATCTGTAGGAATGGCAGTGGGATGTGGATGGCAGACATACGTGACATATGTGAATGTGGATTGTTATTATATTGTTGGTATTCCAATCGGCTGTATTCTCGGCTTCACTTTCGATTTTCAAGCCAAGGTTCGTTCTATTTATATGTTATTAATCTATATAATATGTCATTTATATTATATCTATTCAACAAATGGAGTTTAATGTAAACATTGATTATAGGGAATATGGACTGGGATGATTAGAGGTACCCTTATGCAAACACTCATTTTACTTTACGTCACTTATCGAACAGATTAGGATAAAGAGGTAATCTTAAACTTAAATCATACCTTTTTCTCTTAAATGACATTAGTTTGATTTCAAAGAATGTGGAAACTGTTAAAATAATTATATAATGATTTAGGTAGAAAACGCAAGTAAACGTTTGAATATGTGGGACGATAAGCAGGCTCTCCATAACTAGCAACATATCATTTTGAAACGTATGTGTTAATGTTTTATTTATGTTAACATTTACGTATGTGGTTGACAAAAAGGAACTATAAAGTTCTCTTTCTTAAAATTTAGAAATTTTTATGTTGTAAGTTGTAACTCCGATTCAACTTCGGTTAAGTAAACTTCGCTTGGTTTAGTATATATATTAATCTCATCCTATTTCTTTGGTCTTAGACTATTCTAAATTTCATCCCTCCCATCAGTCTTTTGCTCTTGCTCTTGCTCTTCCCATCAGTCTTGAGCATAAGCAAACTTGAAGTGTTCAACTTTTACCTACTCATAAGCATGTTATTGCTGCAAATGGGCTTATACTATTAAGTATAATTCAGATGATACATTTGTAAGGCTTATATATAAGACTAATAATTGATCAAAGCACTAATACTAGAATCAAATTAACCAATGCTTCTAAGAACAATTCTAAGGAAAAAACTTTAAAATTGAAAACTACAGAACTTAAAAACCAGAACGTGAATTCAAGAGAAACTCTTTCTCACGAATCTAAAAGAGGTCCCACAGTAAGATGATAAAGAAGAGTCTTTGAATTCCAAGATACAATCACGCTTAAAACTACAAAAATTTCACTCATTTGCAGAATCTAAAAACCAAACTCTGACTATGAACTCACAAAATAACTATGAACTTACTATGAAGAAGAAGAAGAGAAATTCAGTAAATAAGTCGTTAAAACACATATTATATAGGATTGATGCCAAGTTCTCTTTGGCAAGGTAGGATCCAATTTTAAATGGGAAATCTTCTCATAAATGAAAATGATATGCCGTTACATGACTTCTAGAATGAAGAAGACAAAGACATTTAGATGGCTAGAGATCATGTGCTTCAATTGAAGCAATTGGGTTTTTGTGGGCCTATTATATAAGACTAACTTAAACCAAATATTAATCTAATCTCTGCCCATTAAGAAAGGAAATTGAACTATATCAAACTCTTTCAAGTTATACTTTTTGATCTTTTATTTTTCATTCAACCTTACTTAGATTTTGACATGTAATTACACTAATTTATAGTGCTCGTCACAAGGAATCTAAAGACTCCAAAAAAGCAATATTTCATTCAGAAAATACTATTATAAGTGTATGTCACAAATGAAGTTCTAACGATCCCCAACATGAATGGAAATGATTCCAAACATAATAGATTACGGATTAACTGACAAAAAAAACTCAATATACTGACATGACAGACTGGACTGACTTAATAGACTCGATAAAAATGACTGACGAGGGTATAGACGAAAGACCACTGTGTTTGAGCTGGTAATATTTTTCAACCTTGAACTAGTCATAGTTAACATCTGTCGGGCTTACTTGGCCAGAAAGTGAACATGATGTCTTGAACTTTCCGGATTTTGTGTAAACCGAGCAACGAGTATAACGCAGTGTTATTTATGGTAGAGTAGTATGTTCTCTATTGTGTTTATTGTGGCCTTGAACTTGCCTGGTAATTTCATAAGTAAATTAAGATAATTTTGCCTAGATAAATTCTCCTAGAAACGGCCTCATTTCACACTCACTAGGTGCTTCATGTAATAGCATCGTTTTAAAAAGTAGCATTTGCGACTCCATTGATGTATCAAAGCTATTGTAATCATTAAAAGCACCGCTTAACCTTAATGTTCATTGCTAGGCACGACGATTATCGTTTAGGAATAGTAGTTTCGTGCTTGGATAACAATCTTTCTAGGCCTTTTGTGAATGTAATTGATTCTTATCACACTCAAAACCAAATTTCTAATGGTGTTGTGTCGTCGACAAATATGTCGAAATTTACCGTTAGATAGAGTATTATGTGCACATGCGAGAGCTGATTGGCTATCACAATGTACTCTAATAGTAGGGAATGGTTTTTCCGAAATAGGAACGTCTTTGGCAAATGAAGCATTTCAAGACTACATTACCGTATTTTTGTGAATATCAAAAATATCTAGATTTCATACCAAAAAGTGATAAGCACTACTAGTGTGTACATAACCGAGGATGATACAATCCACATTTTTCAGACATATATTGGCCATTTTAGAAGGTGGTACAGAAACTTTGCAAGACACCCCTCACAAATCAATATGGATTATTCTGAGAGGTTTGGTATTTCTTTATACTCTAGGTGATGGTATTTTATTATAAGACTCAACCACCAAATGAATTTTTATTATTATTATTATTATTATTATCAAAAACGGTTACAAAATTTTTAAGAGGTTGAAGCTCCATCATTATGGTGCATATTTATTACATTCATTTTGACGAGTCTCCTAGAGACATAAACTTTCCCAATAAACACCCCATTTTTCCTAAAGATAATTTGATTGGATGAAAAGTTGATGTCAAATCCACTCTCTCTCATCAATGATCCCGAGATCAAGTTCTTCCTCATGTCGAGGATGTGCTTCATGTTGGTGAGAGTAACCTCCATGCTCGATGCCATCTTCAAGATCACCTTGCCAGCACCTTTGATTTTAAAGTGTGAAACATTATCCATCAAAAGATGTTTGTCAGATGTGTACTCCTTGTAAGTACTAAACAAGTCACGGTTGACACATATGTGTGTCGTAACACCCGTGTCATATCATCACTTCATTTGATTTTCTTCAGCCATGTGCGTTTCCATGCCGACCACACACAAATCTGCCTCACTGAGATTTGCTTGGTTTTGTACTTTAAGACAAGAACAATCTGCCGTCTTGTGCCCAAGCTTCTTGTAATATTTGCACTTCCCATCAAAATTCTTCTTGGTCTTCTTTACACCAAGGGGAACCTTAGATCTGATGGATTTTTATCATGTTTAGAACCAGCAGGTGGAGGCCCGACCTTTTCCTTACCGTTATTCTTGTACCCGGCTATGTTGGCATTGTGATCCACCATAGATCAAGTTTGGCAAGGTCAGTTGCTTTTGCTTGTAGTCGAGATACCACTTAAAATCTATCCAGCTTGGCGATAACTTCTCGATAAAGCATTTCACAACAAAAATCTCACAAATTTTCATCCCTTCTTTTGCAAGCTCGTGTACAAGCATTTGAAGCTCATGGACTTGTTCCATTATGGGTTTTGAATTCACCATTTTGAAGTCTAGGAATCTGTGAGTAGCAACTTTCGAAAAGCCAGAGTTGTATAACTTGTACTTAGCTTCCAAAGCCTCCCAAATAGAGTTGGAGGTTTTGTACTCTTGTAAGACCTAAAAAAGGGATCCTACCAAACGATTCTTGATGTACCTATTACATAGGTAATCTCCATGCTCCCACGCATGTACACTAGCCAAAGCGTGTGGGTCAGTATTACCCAGAAGAAGCACATGTCTAAATCGTTAAGGACTATGCCAATTTCACTGTTGTCAAAAAGAACAATGTGTTATCTTGCCATTCATTGAAATCTGTTCCATCAATTTCTCAAGCCTGACAATGGCATTAGGAACTACGGGTTCTTGCATAATTAATAGTGGACCACTCCCGGGGGTATCAACTCATTAGTTTGCTTGGATGCAAAGGTATTGGTGTCAGAATCGACCATTGGGGTATTGGTGTTCGATGCCATAATTTTTTGTTAATAAACATAAAAGTTAAGAAGAATTAGAAGGAAAAAAGACTAATTTAAAATATGATTTGTACTGGTTGAAGGCCAAGTGGTATAGAAATCGATTAAAACCAGGATTTAACCGAATTGAGTCTTTATATCAATTTGTACCGGTTTGAACCTGGGTTGATCTTGGCTAAGATTGAAATAAATTTGGACCAGAATAAACCAGCTCACTTAATTTAGACCAGGATTCAATCTGGTTTAAGTGTAATATCGATTTAGACCAAAAATTTTGGTTCACTTAAATTGGACCAAGATTAATTCTAGTTATGAGCGGTTTTGGACCAAAAACATAGTTTAATTAAATATGTTTCCTTTTGTGAATAAGTATAAATGTTCGAAAGAAAAATAGAAGAACACGTGAACAAAGTTTTGGGTTTTTGTTTTCCTTTGCAAAACCGAAAACAAAAAAATTGATCAAGCTAATTCTCACATCTTTTAGATTTTGACCGTAAAGCTTATATATAATACCAATAATTGATCAAAGCACTTAACACTATAATCAAATCAACTAGTAATTCTAAAAATAATAAGGAAAAAAATTTGAAATTGAAAACTACATAACTTAAAAACCAGAACGTGCAGTCAAGAAAACTCTTTCTCATTAATCCAAAAGAGGTCCCATAGTAAGGTGGTAAAGAAGAGCTTTTGAATCCCAGGATAAAATCACACTTAAGACTACAAAAGCTTCACTCTTTTGCAGAATTTACAAACCAAAACTAACTATGAACTCACAAAATAACTATGAACTTACTATGAAGAATGAGAAGAGAAATTCAGTACGAAAATCGTTAAACCCAACACCTATTATATAGGATTGATGCCAAGTTTTATTTGGCAAGTTAGGATCCAATTTTAAATAAGAAATTTTCACAAAAATGATATGCGTTACTTGACTTCTAGAATGAAGATGAAGAAGACGTTTAGATGGCTAGGGATCGTGTGCTTCAATTGAAGCAATTTGGGATTTGTGGGCCTATTATATGAGATTGACTTAAACCAAATATTAATACAATCTCAGCCCATTAAGAAAGAAATTTGAACTATGTCAAACTCTTTCAAGTTATACCATTTGATCATTTACTTCTTACTCAACCTTACTTAGATTTTGACATGTAATTATACTAATTTATAGTGCTCGTTACAAGAAATCTAAAGACTCCAAAAAATCATTATTTCACTCAAAAATGATATAATAATTTTATGTCAAAAATGAAGTTCCAAGATTGGTTTCCCAATATAAAGCAAGGTTAGTTGCAACTCAACAGAAGGGCATTGATTACATAGATACTTTCCCTCAAGTAGCTAAAATAGCAAGTGTGAAGTTGATTCTTGGTTAAGCTTTGATATATGGCTGGAACTTGACTCAGATATACGTGACAATTGTCATCTTGCTTGGTGATCTTCATGAAAAAATATATATGAGCTTGCATGAAGGTTATACATCATTTGTTGGGACTCTTCTGCCTAATCCTTGTATGGTTTGAAGCAAGTGTCTCGACAATGGTATCACTATTTCTCCTCTGTTTGTTTGAAGGTAGGTTTTGTGTAATCTCCAGCTGATAATACCTTGTTCATTCACCAATTTGGATCTTCCTTTATTGCCTTATTAGTACATGTGGATGATATACTAATAGCCTCTAACAATGATGCCAATTTGCAAGTTATGAAAGTTAGTTTGCATAAGGCATTTGAAGTCAAAGATATGAGAGTTCCACGCATCTTCTTAGGCATTGAAATTACTCAAAATTCAACATGCAATTCCATCTGTCAATGTAAGTATGCTCTTAAAATCTTATCTCACACAAGAATGCTTGCACCAGATATCACTTTTTCGGTACATAAGCTCAGTCAATTCCTTTTATGTCCAACTTATGTTCACATGGAAGCAGCTCATAGGATCATGCAGTATCTCAAGTCTAATCAAGGGCAAGGTTTGTTCTATGCAGCTGATTTTGAGCCATGTCTTAATATTTTTGCGGATGCTGATTGGGCTATATAGCCTGATATAAGAAGATCTATCACAAGTTTTTGCATCTACCTTGACAAATCTTTGATTTCATGGAATACAAAAAAGCAACAAATTGTAAGTAGAAGTAGTACATAAGCAAAATATAGAAGTATGCCTTTGACTACTTGTGACCTGATTAGGTTGGCTCAGTTGTTGTGAGATTTAAAGGTTCAAGTCTTCTCCTGCCAAATAGTTTGTGACAGTAAATCGACTCTTTATATAGCGACTGATCCCATCTCCCACAAGAGAAAAAAACATATAGAGATTGATTGTCACACTATAAGATATCATGTTAAAGTTGGTTTTCTGATCTTTCTCTCGCAGCTAATTTCGATAGATGTAAAAAAGTAGAGTTGATGTGTCTACAGTCACTCCCATTTCAGGAATCAAAGTGTATGTTGATAGAATTATGAGGAATAAGCTCCTATCTTATCTTATATTTGATGTAGGCGTGCTCTCTTTGTTAGCACAATATTTTTGACTAATTGTTCATCCGCTTTGACTTCCTACTTTTGTATAGACTGATGTAAACTCTGGGCATTGCCTATATAAATAATATTTGATACTTTCATATGTTTTTGAAGACGAAAGAGAAATTGAATATAATTGATAAAATCAATGCGTCGACAAAGACATGTAATGTCACCCAAAGAGTTGTATTTAGAAAAGTTTCAAGAAAGAGAAATAAAGATCAAGGATTTCTGAGTAAGAAGGCAAGAGATTCATTAGTATTGTAGTGAAGAAACGGTGTCGTAAAGTGTTACAATAAAAAATAATAATTGTAAAATAAGTTGATGGGCATTGTTGAATAGTGTTACACAATAAACGGGCTTTTAAAAATTACGGTCCAATGTTTGTCAAAAAGCTCTGTATAGTGGAGATATTGTTCAACTCAACTTGGCTTTGCGATTCGATCCAATTTTCGGACACGACCAACACGAGACATAACCAGTAAATCACAGTTTGTCTTCTTCATCGATCTATCTTAATGTTTTGCCAATCCCTTACGTTAAATTTTGAGTTTTGGTGATTTTACAATCGTGTGAACTGTAATTTACGAATCGGTTATGCATTTTGACCGACTATTGATACTCTGAGAAATGAGCTTTTGTTGCATATGTTCAAAACCGTTTAGTATCTTTGGATCACATCAAAATTGCCACTCGCAATAAGTCAAGCGATCAAATCATAGTTTAGAGATGAAGAGGAATTGAGTTGTATCGAGGAATGTTAATAATGAGTTTTAATCTAGTGGGCATCCAGAACCCATAGAAAATTATTGGTTTTTTTTTTCCGTCAAACTATATTTTATTAATCATTTGAAATATCATTCATTACATTAATGTTCAAGAACAGAGGACATGTATTATAAATTTTCCACACTATTTGAAAGATCTAAAATTTTATGAGCTAATAAATCAGACACTGAATTAAACTTTCTTGGACAGTGGTGGAAGAGTATTTGCTGAAACATTTGCTGCCATTGTCTTATAGTTTCCAGTTGGTGTTTCAATCGTGCGTTCGGTGCGCAGTCATGTATAGCATTGTGTAGTGTTAAGTTATCACCTTCAAAGATGATTGATCGATAGCCCAAGCTCCAAGCACATTGGATTGCCCATATGAGTGCAGTTGCTTCAGATTCTTCACACATAAACCGACCTGCAAATTTACCCATTCCACAATGCAATAACATCCCCGAGTTATTTTTTATAACCCATCCCATCCCGGAGGGTCTGTCAGTTTTATAATGTGAAGCGTCAAAGTTGCATTTGACCATATCAGTAGGTGGAGGTTGCCAATGCCGTTGTGTATTATGACGAGTACCATGATCCGGAACTGGAATATTTGTATGAGGCGTTGTGTTTACCCATTCAAGTACATCACGATATATATTGCCCCATGATTGAACCGGAGTTATTGTTTTTCGTGAGTAAAAGTTTGTGTTCCTATCCTTCCATATATGCCATAGCGTCTAGAATCGCGTAAGTCTAGTAATGTTTTCCATGTTTGGATCGTCGTGTATGCACAATAAGAAACATAACTTTTCCTCCAAGGCAATATTTTCCTCAAAGAGAATAGGTGAAAGAAGACCTGATAATCTCCATATCATTTGGTAATTGACACATGTAAACAGCATGTGATCAGTTGTTTTGAAAGATGCGCAACAACGTGTACATGTAGGCGGGACTGTAATGTTTCTGTGTTGAAGATTTTGTACGGTACCAATTGCACGTGAAAGAACTCTCCAAACAAAATGCTTTAATTTGGGAGAGATATCTAATGACCAGATCCGTTTAGCAATATCGGGATGCATAGCTAGAGGCGGCTGATGAGTGTTCTGATTGTTATCAACACTCTTTGCGACATAGTAACCGGATTTTACCGTATAATGTCCGTCCGCTCGATAGTGCTAGAATAAAGTATCCTTTTCTTCATTTGGAGGGATGAATATTTTCAAAATATGGGCATGGTCCTGCGGGTCAATGTACTTCTGCAGCTGAGTCTCATCCCATTGGCCCGTATATGGACTAACAAGTGTTGATACAGGTAGGTTTGGTTGGTATGGTGGTAATAGTTTCGTTGGGCGTTGTGGATCTAATGGCAACCAATTATCTAGTCCCATTCGTGTGTCCTTTCCATTTCCAATACTTGAGACAAGTCCTTGTTGTAATAGTTTACCACCATAGACTAAAGATTTCCATGCATAAGATGTATTTGTATGTCGTGAAGGTTGAAAAAATGTACCATGAGGGAAGTATATTGAGCTGTAGAGCCGGTACAAGAGACTTGTCGGGCGCTGCAATAGCTTCCATACTTGATTTACCAATAATGTTTGGTTAAATTGTTGCAAATTACGAAAACCTAGTCCTCCTTCTTTCTTTGAACTACTTAACCTTTTCCAAGATATCTAAGGTATTTTCTTTTGATTTGTACTTGAACCCCACCAAAAGCGACTAATCATACGATCAATCGATTGACAAAGCATAATAGGCAATTGAAAGCACATCATCGAATATACTGGCATCGCATAGGAGACTGATTTAATGAGTACCTCTTTCCCCGCTTGAGAGAAAAACCAGTTTTGCCAGCCGTTAATCTTGTTTTGCACATTATCCTCAATGTATTTAAACATCTTCCGTTTGTCGTGACCAAACTGTTCTGGTAATCCAAGATATTTATTATTTCCGCCAATTGTGTAAACACCCAAAACCGCAGAAAAACGATCTCGTGTTGATTGGAAAACTTTGCGTCCAAACGTAATGGAGGACTTATCATAATTGATTAGTTGTCCTGAGGCATGCGCATATGTTTCAAAGACCCGTTTGAGATTTTTTGGGTTATGTAGATCAGCTCTTATAAAGAATAACGAATCATCTGCAAAGAATAAATGTGAAATTTGCATGCCTCGTTTGACGATATTCATGGCTTTGATTTCTCCGGTTTGTTGGGCCGACTCAAGCATCGATCTTAGAACATCGGAACATAATATAAATAAATAAGGCGAGAGCGGGTCACCTTGTCTCAATCCACATTTTGCTTGAAATCGACCGTAAGGGCTTCCATTAACAAGCACCGAAAATTGAACTGTACTGACACAAGTCATTATCTATTTTATCCATTGGATAGCAAATCTTTTCTTACGTAGTACGGCTTCCAGAAATAATCATTCCATCCGATCGTATGCTTTGTTAATGTCGGTCTTAACTGCCATAAAAGTTGTCGATCGTAAGCCGTTACTAATGACTACACAATGGGGGTTAACCCACCGGGTAAATGGGCATTCGATGAGTTTTTTAAAAGAAAAAAAAAACTAACGATGTCGTTTTGTGACAAACGAAGAAAATCAGAGATGTCGCCGTAACCCCTAAACCGACAAACATTTTGATATCCTTTGGATGTCGCCGTAAAGTCGGAGATAATCGAAAATTCATACTTTTGCTTGCAGCTTGCTAAGCCATTGGATCCAATTGAAGTTGATTTGGATTGCGAAGTGAGGTACGTGTTTTCTGACTTTCTGTAATCCGAATTTTGGTGGGTTAGTGTTATATTATGGAGTTTCTGAGAACTTGACAAAAAAAATTCCATGTGTACGTGTTTTCTTTTTCGTGGGTTGAATGTTGTCTTGCTTCTTAAAGTCCCGTTTGTGTTTGCGTTCTCTTAAATTCTGAGAAAATTTGTGTTGCTTTACCTTAGAAATGTACGAATTTGAGGCTCGAGAGAGACTAAACTGGATTTTTTTTATTTTTTTTTTGTCAAACAGACTAAACTGGATCTAAATCTATGTTTTCATTACACATTGATTTACTTGCATTGATTTACTTGAGATTTTTTGCTTTGTGCAGGAACCTTATTATTCTTTGCTCTGCTGGGTCTATCTGGATGCTTCATAACTTGCTACGACCAAAGAGTTCGTAATGACTTAGCTCAGCCTTGCCGTGAATTGTGTCTCTGTTGCCATGTTTGTTTTTCAGAACTGTCCTCTAAAAGTAATGTTAATGAAGTAGTGTAAGGGATTGCTTACCTAGAATTTTGGTGTTTCTGCCTTCTCTGATTTTTAGATGATCTCTGTGTTTACTAGGCAAACCAGAGAGACTAAGTTACACAAAAGTTAGTGCAAAGTAGGATTAGGAACTAGACATCTCAATTTCTCCTCTGCTTTTGTCTTCGAAAAATGCAAGCCTCATGACCTTACTTACAAACTAGATCATAATTAAGTTTTGTTATCACCAATTAGTCTTTACTTATATTGCACCTGCTGATATGTTCATTCATTCCAATTAGACTAAACTGGATCTAAATATATGGATGTCTGTGTGAGCTCTTAAATTTCTCTTGAGTTACAGTGTGGTTATGGTTTGGTTCTAATTCTATGTTTTTATTATTCCAGAAAGTATTCAAATTGAAAATAATCTTGGTTAGCCTTCTACTTAGATTTGGACTGAATCATTAGGAACTTATTTTGGGATTTGCTATCTTCGACATCTATCCAAAAACTCGTGTAGATGCTTAAGTAAATAGTTTATGGTTTCCACGAGCTTGGACTATAGTTTATGGTTTCATGAGTTGTTGACACGTAGTAGGCTATCAATATATATCCAGATCTTTATTTGTATAAGTTACTTATAAGAGTGACTTATGAAAACTACAGGTCACTTAGACACGTATAAGTCATTTTCTTTTTAACAAACATACTAACAGTGTGTTTTGTTTTTGGAATTTTATACTATGACATCAATCAATTAAGATTATATATGTATTTGTAAACTACATATTTGTTACTTTATTAGGACCGCTCTCATGTTGTTCGATGAAATGCCTGAATGAAAGAAATGTGCCTTTGTATCGAAACTCAGGGAGAGTAATTCACGTTTCAAAGTGATGATTTTGATCTCTATTTGCATTCTGGTTTAGAAACTGGAGATCATCGACTCAATAAGGAAAAATCTCTTATTCGTGATATTAATAATTCACTGGTTTGGTTGTCTTTTTGAATAATGAGCAGTTCTCTGTTTTTAACTTAATAAGCAATGTTGAATATCTCCTGTGTCAGATACATTAGGTGTGCTAAAATGGAAGATACATCACTTCTCGATAGAATGCTTCTCCAGCTTCGCTCCACTTGCAAGTAATGAGTTTGAGTTTGTTTCATTCAATTGTAAAATAAACTAGCCATTAACGTGGGGTTTTGATCTTCCTTTGTGACAACTCAAGGTATTACAGCGGTTACCCTAAGGATCTTGGGCCCTCGCGGGTTCTCCATTTTACATCAGAAAGAGAGTTTGTCCAACTCCTTCACCAGGGTTATCCCGTGGTTGTCGCATTCACCATAAGGTAACTTAGATTTCCTTTAAACCCACACTCTTTTCTTTTTCGTTTTGGCTATATTCCAGATCACATGTGTCTACTTCTATCAAACAGAAGTAACTACACACAACATCTTGACCAGATGCTTGAAGAAGCTGCTTCAGAGTTCTATCCTAATATTAAGTTTTTGCGTGTGAGTTCCTAAACAATATAAAAGAATACACAATAAAAATAATTGCAACTTTCTAGACCATTTATTACGGTTGTGTTTGGATTGTCTCAGGTTGAGTGTCCCAAGTATCCTGGATTCTGCATAACTCGTCAGAAAAGTGAATATCCTTTTATTGAAATATTTCACAGCCCACAACAGGTATAGTTCCAAAGTTCTTGTAGTTCCAGTATCTAACCTCTATAGACCTTGTATCGTATCCTCCTTTAGTGTAGCTCGTATAATAAAAATCCTTTTAATGCAGGCTGGTGGTGAAGGAAAGGGGCATGAACCAAATATCACTCGGTATTCAGTGAAAGTTTTACCTGTAAGTTTTAGGCTTAAAACATAGCCTTTTCCAGTACCAATTGGGAACTGAAGTTTGCCTTCTTGTCGAATAAAATAAGTTTATTTCATGTTGGCATGACTTAGATCTTAAGATGTGTATCTTTACTTGTTTGTTTCATTTGGCAGTACAATTATGATATGAGTCCCTATGGATTCAGAGAATTCTTCAAGCGCCAGGGGGTTCGAACTTCAGATCCCAAATGAAGCAACTTGAAGGTTGGTATTTTTTGAAAGCTTTTATGAGTGTATTAATGGCGCTTTGATAAGCTACCAATGACTGTATTAAGAACCATTGTATTACTGTATTTCTCTTTTCCGTCAACAGAAATAAATAAAGAAATTCTTCAGTATTCGAATGCAATCTTCCTTTGTTTTTACCTAATTCCTGAAATTATCGTTGTCCGTTTGTAAGAGAGACGGTGATTGAGAGCAGCTCAAATGCCGGAGGACTTGGAATCGACAAGGTGGAGTGAGAGTTATAGTCTCAACTTGAGTCGATAGCTTCAGACTATAACAAGTTTGTAAACCAACTTATCGAAACCAATTTAATAAGGATCAGTTTTCTTTTTTTATCTCTCTCTGTCGTCTTCTCTCTCGATTCACAGGTCTTTTCTTCATTTCATTTCAAGATTGATTCTCGTAAAATTAATTTTGTTAAGGAAAATTAGTTTTATTAAACTAAAAATCAATATAAATATTTCAAAATAAAGAGAAATTAATAAAAACATCCCTTTTAATATGCCTTTTTCAAAACACGACCATTTTTCTCTCCCAGTTTTTTTCTTCAAAAGGTAAGTTTTGAAAATGGTATATACCAATAAGAATATTAAAAATCCTCAAAATAAATATAAGTTTTGTTTTTATTTCTACTAACAAAATTTAGGTTATAGCTATAGATAAAACAAAATATTAAGCCAAAACAATTTTGATTACCCATATAAAAAGCCCATAATCATGCTGAATTTTATTGAGTTTTTTGATTTTAGGTTCTTTTGGTCTAATTTGGGTTTGGATTGGACCCGAACTTTTAACCTATAATTAGGGGATGTCAAAATAGATAAAAATTGATGAATTGATCCATTAAAAAGTGATGGGTTGACCCAACCCAGACCCATCCACCTATTAGGGTTAAATTTTTTGATTTTAATAGTTTAACAAAATTTAATGGGTTAAATAGTTTTGGGTTAGAATGAATTAGGTTCTAATAAGTTGATGAGTCGAAACGGGTTATTAATTAACTTGTTAACATTTAAAATTTGAACCACAAACCAACCCATTTTTCTCTCTCTATTTTTTACTCTCCCTCTCTATTTTATTCTTTTTCCTCTTTTTTTATTTCTCTCTCATATTTTTTCTCTCTCTATTCTTTTTACTCTCTCTTTCCTCATTTTACTTTCTCTCTTCTTTTTCTCTTTTTTTTTTAATTTTCTCTCTTCATTTTACTCACTCTCTTCTTTTTCACTCTCTCTCCTCTTTTCTACTATTTTCCTTATTTTACCCTCTCTCCTCTTTTAACTTCTCCCTCCTATTTTTCTCACTATTTGTTACTCTCTCCTATTTTTTATTTTTTCTTCTTTTTTTTACTTTTCTCTCCTCTTTTTACTCTTTATATTTTTTACTCTCTCTCCTCATTTTACTTTCTCTCCTCTTTTTTACTTTCTCTCCTCTTTGTACTCTCTCTCCTCCTTTTACCCTCTCTCCTACTCTCTCTCATCTTTTTTACATTTCTCTCATCTTTTTAATCCCTCTCTTCATTTTACTCTCTCCTCTTTTTTACATCTCTTTCCTCTTCTTCTCTCTCTATTCTTTTTACTCTCTTTCCTCTGTTTTACTTTCTCTCCTCTCTTTTACTTTCTCTCCTCTTTTTTACTTCTCTCTCCTCTTTTTCTCTCTCTATTTTTTTTACGCTCTCCTCTTTTTACAATATGTCCTCATTTTACTCTCTCTCCTCTTTTTTACTTCTTTCTCCTCTTTTTCTCTTTCTCCTCTTTTTTACTTTCTCTCCTCTTTTCCTCTCTCTATTCTTTTTACTCTCTCTCCTCGTTTTACTCTCTCTTCTCATTTACTTTTTCTCCTCTTTTTTACTCTCTCTCCTCGTTTTTACTTCTCTGTCCTCTATTTTACTTCTATGTCCTCTTTTTTACTTCTCTCTCCTCTTTTTATCTCTTTATTCTTTTACTCTATCTCTTCTTTTTACTTTCTCTTCTCTTTTTACTTTTCTCTCCTCTTTTTTTCTCAGTATTTTTTTTACTCTCTCTCCTCATTTTACTCTTTCTTTTTTACTCTCTCTCCTCTTTTTACTTCTTTCTCCTTTTTTCTCTCTCTACTCTTTTTACTCTCTCTCCTCTTTTTTACTTCTCTCTCCTCTTTTCCTCTATATTTTTTACTCTCTCTCCTCATTTTACTTTTTCTCCTCTTATTTATTCTCTCTTCTCTTTTTTACTTTTCTCTCCTCTTTTTTACTTCTCTCTCCTCTTTTATCTCTCTATTCTTTTTACCCTCTCTCTTCATTTTACTCTCTCTCTTCTTTTTTACTTTCTCATCTTTTTTACTTCTATCTCCTCTTTTTCTCTCTTTATTCATTTTACCCTCTCTCCTCTTATTACTCTCTCCCTTCAATTTTAAATCTCAACAATTATTATAGAAAATAAAATAATTAAACTATTATATTTTCCAAAAATAATTAACGAGTTACCCACAAACCTGCACAAACCTGTTAAATAAAATGGGTATCGAGTCAACCCAACTCATTAAATAAATGGATAATGGGTTAACCACAATCCATTAACATTTAAACCCATTGAATAATGGGTTTGGTTGGGTTGAGTTTATCCATTTTGACACCCTACCTATAATAACATCCCTAATCTCAAATATATCCATTTTCCTGAAGTTATTGATACTTGGAATTGGTCTTCGAATTTTCTTTACCTAGGATTAACCTGACTGGATAAAAAAAAGGTTTTAGTACATGTTACATGTATACTAAACAGCTTAGTCCTAGGCATAAAATTTAATAGCTGAATCAAAACTGACTCGAAAATTCAAATATTAGATAGTTCTTGATATTAAATAATATCCGATGTGTTCGTTTTGTTTTGTACCCTGGATATAGAGTAATACCCGAATCCGAACCAATACCAGAATCGATACCCGAATACATGTATAAATTCAAGTATTTTTCAGTTATTTAGGTATTTTTAAGGTATTTGATTTATTGCTATTATTGGTCTTTTTTTTAGTTTTAGAATATTTTTTTAAAAAAAAATTTGGGTATTACCAAAATCCGATGGGTATTACCCAAAATCAAACTGATCCGAACCAAATAGTAACGGTTTTAAATGGGTAGTAAAATCGTAAACTCGAAACCAGAATCGTGACGGATCTGACCCAAACCTGAAACCAAAATCCGAATGCCAATGATGATTTTAACGTCATAGTTGCGCTGATCACTTCTCAGTCATTGATGTATTATCTGAAATACGATCTGATAAAATATATAAACAGATTTTAGATCACAGATAATCGGGTACTTGGATCTAAGATCTAAAATCCATTCGGCTACTTCACATAGATTGTATTTTTAAAATTATGTGAATTCAAGCGTATAGAAAAACGCAACAAAAAAAAACAGTTGAGAACTTTTAAGAATTTTCCAATTGAATTTTTTTTCATAAACATATAAATTTAATGTGGAAGTATAACAAATATTTAACTATATTGTATATTTGTTTGAAGATTTTTTTTCTAACTTTACTAATTCGACAAATAAGAAATTTAGTGTTGTTGAACATATTTAAAAAATGTTTTTTGAAATATAAATATTTAGGTTCTACTATAACATGAAAATCTATTTTATCTGTAAAAGCTTGATATATAATAACAATAAGTAGTATAATACCTGAAACAATTAACACTACATTCAATGTTAGCGTGATTGATTACAAAATATTTTTATTTAATTTTAGTTTATTTTGATAAGAAAATGATTATATGACTTTTTAAAAATTAATGTATTTTGATATGAAGATAATTACATATTATATAATTTTTCAAAACAGTTTATCAAAAATAAAATTATCATATATTTATTTAAATATATTCTAGTTTAATGCAAATATAATTACATTATTTTCAAAAAAATAAACATTAATTTAAATTTGTTTTCTAATATTAAATTCAAATTTTCTATTATTTCAGCAGATAATTATAAAAATGATCAAAAGTAAGAAATTAATTTGTTAGAATTAATTTAATACTATAATTTATTTATTTTACTTGGATGAAAATAATTTTATATTTTTAAAAACATACACAAATATGAACTAATGTATAAAATGAGGATATGATCAGTGATTTTAAATTATATCATGTTTATAGTCATCCATGTTAATATTGAACAAATTCAATAAAAAACCAATTAATTTAAAATAAGTGTAAGATACTAAGTATTGCATTATGACAGATCAATTCATTAATTTTTGTAAACGTTTTTAAAAATTTTTATATATGTAAATTCTAATTAAGTTGCATTTTAGCATCTTAATAATGCAAAGAAATGTGAATATCTACTTGTGTAACATGTTTAACACAAATTTATTTAAAGTAAAACATAAATGTGATTGCAAAAATGTGGCAATATAGCAACGATTTTGTAACGATCAGAGACAAATTTTGTGATTAAATAGTAACGGCTAATAAAAATGTTGTATATTTTTGTCAAAATTGCATGGATTTCGATTTTTTCTATGTTTTTTACATGCTAAACTACTATTAATTAATAGTAAAAGCAAAATTTTATGACACAAAATGCGTTTTATTAAAAAAGCTACTGAAAATATTTAAGTATCTAGCAAAATACTATGCAATATATACTAAGTGTTGTTTTATTAGGTATCAATGTATTAATTTCTGTACATGTTTAAGAAAATTTATATATGTAAATTGTGATGAAATAGTATTCCCATATCTTAACAATGAAAAGAAATCTGAAAATCTAATTGTGTAAAAAGTTAAATGCTCAAATTTGATGAAAAACACAAAATGTAGTTGTAATAAATTTGAAATTATTTTTCTCTTAACTTGCAAATGTTCAATATTCAATAGAAACTTACCCTTTCTTTTATTTTTCTTTTAACTCGAACTTTTTTAAAATGGACATATGAAAAAGGACATTTCTTAAAAAAAATTCTTATTTTCAATTAAAAGAAATTATAAAAAAAATTAAAAGTTTAAACAAAATAGTTTTCTTTTCCACTATCTCCATATTCTCTCTATTTTAACAACAATAAATCACCTTTAGTGTTCTTTAGAGATGTTGATTATGTGAAGGAGAATTAGTGAAGATTGAGTTTGAGTATGGGACACCGGTTGGGATGTGAAACAGTTTGAGTTACGAATCTTCCCAGACTCATTGGCGGGACCTAGGGTCGCTGGCCATGCTGCAGCTGGGTCATATTGATACGGGTGACAACTCTCAAAGTTGAAGAGGTGTTACAGTTAATCCGAGAGGTGGTCACAATGTTGGTGATCGATCTCGTTGTGCGGAGGAGTTTCATCCTTCTGGTGCACATGATCATTGTCCGCCTTGTGATGGTGTAAGGTCTCTTGGTCCTAATTCTTTCATTCGAAAATTTTCAGATTCAACAATGGCTCTAAGGATCAAGAGATGGTTGGTCATTCGGTGGCTGGTTTTAAGGTTTTTGGGATCAGAGTGGTTCATCATTTACCTCTTTCAGGTTCAGGAGCTCATGAGTCCATTGGTTAAGTCCTTCTGGTTTGGTTAATTTTGGTGTGAAGTCTCATCGGAGGTTGTTTTCAGAGGCAGCTGAGGTTGTTTCTAGACATCATGTGGATGACAAAATAGATTGTGACCTAAATTTCAGTCGAGGTCAATTGTAAAGATGATGTCGAGGCGTTGGGTGTTGAGGATGACTCCTTAGGGAACGAGTAGTAGTCTAGTTCTGAGTTTGTGTTTGAGAAGGCTGAGGATGAAGTGGTGTTGTCTGACAATGTTGCAGTTTCAACTCTTTCACCTTCGGGGAGGGAGGTCTCTCGTGTAACATGCAAGAAAGATCATAAGATGAGGGTTACTCTTCAAGGAGCAAGTTCCAAGAAACGTCACATTGAAGTCTTTGTCTCTCCAAAGCATAAGGGGAAAACAAGTTCCCGGATTTCCAAGGCATGTGCCTTATTTGGTGGCGTAGATGGTGTTTCGCTATTAGCTTAATTTTGATTTTCATTTTCATTTCTATGAATAAATTTTTTTGCTGGAATTGTCAGGGCTTAGTTAGCTCTTTTACTTTTGGTTTTAAGTGATGTTGTTGATAGGAATAAACCATATTTTGTTTTCATGAGTGCAACTAAGAAATTTGATTTGCATTTAGAAAATTTGGTGATAAAAACTTGGTTTGATATTTTTATATCTGTGGAGCCGCCTGGTGCTAGCGGTGAACTTGCGTTACTGATAACATGATTTTACTCTAGTTCTCAAATCCTATTGTACTAGTGTGTCGAAGTAGCACAGAAGGTGTCAACCCAACTGAGAGTGTAACTAACAATCAGGGCACAATCAACCTATCTAATCCAAGCCAATCAGAGAAGTTTATAATTAGCAACCTAAATCAAACTTGAAAATAAACTAAATGAAAAATAGAGCAGCAACAAGAACAAGGTGAAAAGAAAACAGAGCAGTAGACAAAACAAGCGCAGGGCGATGAGAAAGCAGGTTCTTAAGGAGCGAGAATTATTGATGAGTGGATCACTTAGATTTGCTAGGTGCTTAACTAAACTCAACAGAACAGACTTCTAGGCAATGAGTTCACAAAACTCTATCATCATATGCTTTTAACAACCTAAACGGCATGAAGAAACAACTTAAATGCGCTGAGTCACGCCTTAGACAATCGATCTCTCATGCTAAGAGTGTGAATCTCTGAAGTTGGTTCGTTCAGACATTCTACCAAACACCTATCAGGTGCTAGAATGTCTAAGAACATATTTCAGTCACTAGAAGAAAAAATTTGTATTGTTACGCAATATTTTGTCACAATAACACATATATTGTCACAATACAAAGACATTGTTACGAAGTTGTGATGATTTATAAATGGTTACAATACAAGTATCACAAATGCATATTTGTAACAAAAACGTTACAATGTACTTGTGGCAAATAAATTTAGGAACAAATTTGTCACAAACCGTAATAAAACAGAGTCACAATGATTCGTAACAAATAAAATTCATTACAAAATTGTATATAAAGTGTCACAAATTTTTACTAATATTCATAGTTACAATACAATTGTCGCAATAGCTTAAATTTTTTGTAGTGAGTTGAGCGGAGTGAAATAAGCAGTAAAAACACCAAATAAGACATGATCTAAGCTTTCCTAACCTCAAGCAACCTAGACAACCTAAGACCCACACTGATCTAATTCACCCTCAAGAGCACTGAGTGAACTACTCAGAAATCATAAAGTAAACAACAACAAAAATTATAGTAGACATCATCAGCAGTAGACTCGAAATGAAATGATAAACAAGATTCAAAGATAACGAAAATGTATTAGAAAAACATAAGATGTAAGTTTTTTGTGGAATTACAAAGTGGAAAACAGTTCAAGAAAATATTCTTGCACTAAAGAGGCAACAACAAAGATTATTTCAACTCTACTTCAAAAACCTAAAATGATTTGGCCTATCTACAACGGCCCATCTACTACGATCCATCGTGTGGTCAGGCTCCGAAATTCGACCCATATGCTGAAGTTGTCCTTCGATTTGGCATGTAACAAGATAGGTTCGACTTAGTCCAGAGCAGGAATTCTAGGCTCGATCTCAATCATGACTAGATTTAGCTCGACTAGAGGCTCTAGGTGGATGGCAATCTCGACCAGAGTGCCAGATGGACTGCATACTCGATCTGTGGCTTGAATGTAGTGGTGGACTTGACCAGCGACTCGACTATGAATGCATCTCAATACTCCTATTGTTGTGTCAAAGCAGATCATCCATCCCTAGAGCCTTCACAACGTCTATAATGCTCTTTTTCACGCTCTCTAAGTATCTGAAAACTCATTTGATGCAATATATATGCAATGCTAATGCAAAATATGCAAATAAAGCTACTGCGACTCTAAAATTATGAAAATGTTATAAATACGTATGCAAGATTGGCTAAATAAGACTCATAAAACAAGTTAAAATGCGTACATATCAACTCCCATAAAATTAGACTTTGCTTGTCTTCAAGCAAATGCACAGACTAAGAAGGTAGAGAGGTTGAAAGTTGGGAACTCAAAACCAGAACAAGCTGGTGAAAATGTAAACTCAATGTCGTTGTTGCAATTTTTAAGATGAAGTTAAAACAAGTCTTACTTAAAAACCATAGTCATGCCAATCACAACTTAGTTTAAGTTCAAGTAGACAAATCTTTTTAACATTCCTTCAGTTCAGAACTCTAGATCAAGCCGTGCACCTCCTAAGAGTTTGTTTGGTCAAGGGAAAGGTTTCAGAAATAAAGATCTCTATCATACGTGGCAATCAAGCACAATGGAGATCACTCAAGAATGAATTAAGCTTTACCATATCACTAAAGGTGAGAACCAGTAGGCGCAGACAGAGATAAGACCCCATCTACCCAAACACCCAATAGTCAAACTCATCCTATCAGCATCTACCTAGGAAATTGATCCTAGAACTATCCTTTTCCATCCAAGGAAATTTTCTGCCAATAGAACTCTTTAGAATCAGTTTCCTTCTTTTATTCTTAATCTAAGGAGAGGATTTTCATTCTTTCTAGCGGTTTGGGATTGCTTTAAACTTAGGTTCTTCTTTTCTTTACTTGCACAACAGATCAATCTAGACATTTGTATATTATCTTTTTACTTTGTTTCAGCTTAGAACCTATTTCATGTTTTGACTTTCCCCAAAACCTTTACTAGAATACTATACCATTCTTTCCTCAAACTTTTCTCCCCTCAGATTTCTTAACTCATTCTCTTTTTCCATTCTTTCCCAAGGATTTTTCTTTTCCACTACATACATCACAAGTATCCCATTCCCATAATCGATCCTGCCTAGACCTAGTTTGATCCAAAAGATATGAACCAGAAACTACATGTGATATTATCTCTCTCTCGGCTCTCACCTAACACCTTATGCTAAGCTGGATTCGGAATTAGGCCTCATAATCACACATTAAGCAATGCATGGTTTGAAATAAGACAAGGTGCAGGGAGGGATTCTACTTGGATTAACAAGGTAGATGGAGAAATAAAAGATAATCCAAGTATTTTGTCAATCCACAAACTCAGAATCGACGCATAGACTTGATAATTTAAAGTCAAGATTAAGGTTATCACTTGATAAGGATAGGCATAAGATAAAAACATATTCAACCAAGGCATGAGACTTGTGCTGAAAATTCCTAGCATGGTTTGATTTTAACATTCAGAGCGAGCTTGAATTGCATCAGAAAACTAACAACTAGGGCATTGAATTTAGCAATCAATCAACAAGTTTAAGCGGTTGTTACCCTCATAATTCCGTATGCAGACTCTAGACTCTATCATACATGAATGCAACTACATGACACTCTTTTTAGGGATTTTTGAAAAGTTTTTTCGATTTTTTAGGTTTTTCTATGTCTTATATGCTATGAATGATAAAAAGAATGTTGAATAAAAAATATTTTTGGATTTTTATGCCATAAGTGCAATGCATGATTCATGATAAAAATCGAAACTAAGAAACAAAGAAACTATGTCAATGTCATCTAGGACCCTCCCCCAAACTTAAATCACACAGTTTCTTATGTGGATTAAAGCTTTAAAGAAAATCCTAGACCAGCAAAACATAATGAACTATGCAATGATATATACAAGAGGAGTCTAGAATTGGTACCTCACCGAAACAGGGACCACCATGTTGGATCTATATCCATGCCATCATCGTAGGGTGGTTGTTACTACTGTTGTTCTGGTGGGAGAGTGGAAAACATATATGATCCCAGCGGATCCAAGAAATGTAGTGCCATTTTTGGTTTGAAGTCTTGAGATTGAACTTTTCTATTTACAAGCTTGAGTTCAGCGCTTGCACTTCTCCTTCTTCGGGTTCGGCTCGACGATGCTCTTCGAGCGGGTGGATTCAAATACGTATCATAGTTCAGCTCTGGGGTCCTTTCAACATCATAGTTGTTAACTGTGCAACCAGACTCGATAGAGTGCTCATTCTGCAAGGTTGAGTTGAGGTCAAAGTGCAGGAACTATGGCATCGTCACATGCTGCTGAGGTTATGGTATTGGCCTCTGGGCATGTGTTGATGCCCTGGGGGTTGCTCCATTGTGGAGCAATGTCTGGTTTGCCACGAGATTAAGGCGGACCGTCTGAGAGGTGGTGGAGTTGGTTCTCTGAGTTTAGTAGGGGTTAAATCTCTCTCTCTTCAAGAGCTGAAACCGAATGTAAGGGAATTGAATTTATACACTAGGTTGGTTATCTGTTTGTTATTCCACTTGCCCAATTTTTGCAGAAGGCCGATATGCTTGTGAGCAGCTTTTAATACCTTTGTCATCTTTGGGTCCACATATTCTTCCAAATAGAAACACTCTAGTGCTCATGGTCCATCTAGATTGGCTCTAGCTCCTGTGCTGGTTGGTTTTTGGGACTCGAGTTCTAAAGAGGAGCTCTGCTAGAGGTATGAATGCTATGTTACCCTCAAGTCCTATCGCTGTGTATTCTAAATTCGGAAGCAGTATCGTCGATTTATTTTCTACAGCTGGGGATGCAAACGTATACATCCAGAATTTTCTTCCTAGTGCCTTATTCAAGAATTTGTGTTCCAAGAGGTACGCTATGTCGAGCCATTCTGGAAGGATTGGCTTTGATTTAACAGTCACGTTACATGCCTCCAATATCCTTATTATAATCCCGCCAACATAGATTGTCGTGTTTCCCTTTTTTTGTACCTATCTAGCCCATGCCCTAAAGCCAAAAACCTACTTCATTAGCGCCTCTGTAAACCTGTTATTGTTAAGATTTCCTACAAACCTCCTTCCGCCATTGAACGTGTAAATCTTCTCTTTGAAGAACCTTCACCTGATCTCCTCATTCTGTTGTTAACGTATAACTAGAGCGTGCATAGTTTCCTCCCAAACTTGTTTTGCAACTCTACCCCTTGTCTATATTCTCTTCTCATACTTCACACGACTTCACCAAAAACTGCCTCAACTTCACTCTTAACTTAACTCAACAGCGCCTTCACCCTATGTTTTAACCCGAGTAAAATTTTTACGGTGAGGAAAATAAACAGAAAGCCACTCTGCTAAGAGACTGGAGTTATGGCTCAACGACGACTTCAGTCCATGTATGTACTTGATATAGATCTCGAGTCAAGATGGCGGCGGTTTCATGAGATAAACAGTGGAGTGGATTCTAGTTTGAGCTCGAGCTAAACGACAGCATGGACTCGAGTTCAGTTCGAACTAACGTGATGACGGCTTGATAACAGCGGTGGCTCGAATGGTAGTCCAACCTTGAGCTTCAACTTTTTGTCGACTGATGAACTCAAGCACGGTAAGGTGGATTCCACTTCAAAAGAAGCTCAAGGTTTTCGCCTGAAATAATAGAGAAATTGTGAAAGAGAAAATATTATGTGTATGAGAGGAGAGTGAGATGAATAATTTTTTAGAGATAATTGCACGTGCTCAGGAGCAGTGAAAAAAGAGTGAAGTTACTAAAAATTAAAAAGCAAAAGAAAGCAACAGTTTATGCTCGTGATCAACAAGAGAGAGGGGTATGTAGCTTCTTTGCTTTCGTTGGGTAAAAAGAGTGGTGCATGCAGGAGCCAAAGAAAACATCAGTCCATTTTCATATTATTGCCAAACACGTGTGGCCATGTCTATCAATATGTTTCAGTAGTCAAAGGCATGTGACACTAAATTTTTGCTGAACGAAGCGAGACAAAGAGTGCAAGTGAGCTGGTATCTCTCAAATCAACCCTTGCCTTACTAATATAAGCTAAAACGTATGGCCCGTTTTCTATTTTATAATTCCTACTGAAAGATGCATATGCAGAAAGACCAAACAAAAAGTACAAGCATTGTCTGCTGAATTAAATGGGGGGCAATGTTAAGGATACTACAGAAATCTAGTGGATTTTCGTCATATACCCATTTAAAAAAAAATTGACTCGATGTGATTGGTCAAGTTGGCACATTATCTATCAAATTAAAATTTGTGCCCCTTTTGTTGTTTAGCTCGCTGGTCAACTGCAGCTGCTCGAGCCAAGGTTCGGACCACTAGATTAGCCACTGATTCTTTTCCGAAATGTTGGGTGAAGTGGTAAAAAATTTTGTGATTTGGCTCGTTAAGGTTCAACCTTCCAAAGTTGTTGCCAAAACCACAAATTTTAATCACATCACCCTTAGACCACTTTGCAGATTCCTTAAATTCAGAAGCCAAGCCAAAGAAATAAAAGAAAAAAAAATTAAAAATTTAATTATGGTATTCACAAGGATACCATGGGATTGCCTCCCAAGTACTTTTTTTTGGAGTCATTGAGCTTGACTTTCACACCTATCAGAGGTGGGGTGGTTCGTCAAGAGAAAAAGAGGTACTCTCGGGAATGGTCTTATCAGCTAGGTATGGCTTAATCCTTTGCCCATTCATAGTGAAATCTTCACCATCTTTGTTGATCAAAGTGATGGCTCCATAGGGTAAAACTTCCTTGACTCGGAATAGACTATACCATCTTTACTTTAACTTTCCCGGGAACAACTTAAATCTTGAGTTGAACAAAAACACTTGATCACCAAGTGTGATCCGCTTGGCTGCAACCTTTTTATCGTGAAAAACTATAGTTTCTTCGTTGTAAACCTTTGAGCTCTCATAGGATTCAATTCTGATCTCCTCTAACTCATGTAGATCCATAAGCCTTTTCCCCTAAGTAGTATTTAGATCAAAATTTAGAAACTTCGTTGCCCACAATGCTTTGTACTCTATCTCAACCGACAAATGGCATGACTTTCCATACAACAGCTAAAACGATATTCTTCCAATTGGAGTTTTGAAAGCTATTCTATAAGCCCATAGTGTGTCATCTAACTTGAATGCACAATCTCGCTTTGAAACTCCCACAACTCTAGCCATAGTGGCTTTAATATACTAGTTTGAGACCTCTATTTGACCACTTGTCTGTGGGTGACAAGGCTTAGCTATCGTATGCTTAGCTCTATGTTTCTTCAGCAGATTCTCAAACTTCTTGTTGATGAAGTGGGAACCTCCATCAGTTATCACCACTCTAGGCACTCCAAAGCTGGGAACAATGATGCTTTTGAATAACTTCAACAAAACCATAGGATAATTAGTGGGACAAGCAATGGACCCACTTGGATATATAGTTCACTGCTACCAAAATATAGTTGTTCCTATGTATGGTGGATTGAATGGCCCTATAAAATCGATTCTCCAGCAGTCAAATATTTCAACTTCCAGAATTGGGTTCTGTGGCATTTCATTCTTTTTGCTAATGTTCCCCATCCTTTGGTAGGGATCACACTTTGTTATAAAAGTTTGAGTATTTTTAGACACAGTAGGCCACCATAAACTAGATTACATAATTTTCTGAACCGTCTTAAATGTGGCAAAGTGAGCACCATACACTAACCCATGACAATGCTCCAAGAAACTCAGAACCTCTTCTTCTGAAATGCACCTTCTGAACAAACCATCATATCTTTTCTTGTATAGATAGGGCTCATCCCAGAAGTAATGATTAGCTGCTCATCTGGCATTGAATCATCAATAGGGTTTGAGTCCTCTATCATCACTCATGATAGGTGATCCGCCACTCCATTCTTTACTCCACGTTTATCCACTACTTCCATGTCAAATTCTTGAAGTAGAAGTATCCACCTCAGTAGACTTGGCTTGGAATTGTTTTTCTTCATTAAGTATTTTAGAGCTGCATGATCTGTATGCACAATCACCTTTGATCCAACCAAATATGATGTGAACTTCTCAAATTCGAAGACCACTGCAAAGGATTTCTTTCTTAGTGGTTGCATACTTGACTTAGGCATCGTCAAGTGTTAGCTAGCGTAATAGATCACCTTCAGCTTCTTGTCTTTCCTCAATACTAGCACAGCTCCCACCACAAAATCGGTTGCATTACACATAATCTCAAAAGGGAGACTCCAATCTAGGGCCTGGACTATAAGAGAAGAAACTAGAGCTTTTTTGATCTTCAAAAATGCCTCAAGAAAGTCAAAGTCAAAGTTAAACTCGACATCTTTGCATAGTAGGCGAGTCAGAGGTCTTGCAATTTGGAATTTTTATTGATAAATATCTAGTAGAACCCAACGTGACCAAGAAAGCTTCGGATATCCTTAACTGTCTTGGGAGGCTGCAGTTGGACCATCACTTTGATTTTAGCTTGATCCACTTTGATACCCCTTCCTGATATCTTGTGACCCAGAATTATCCATTCCTTTACCATGAAGTGACACTTTTCCTAATTCAGCATCAGATTGGTCTCCACACACCTACTTAATATCTTGCACAAGTTTGAGAAACAGGAGGAGAGGGAAGAGCTATATACAGAGAAGTCATCCATAAAGACTTTAACCATCTCATCGATTAAATCCAAAAAAATAGACATCATGCAGCGTTGAAATGTAGTAGGTGTGTTACATAAACCAAATGGCATCCTTCTATATGTGAAAGAATCCACTATACCCATCTAGAAAGCAATAGTATTTATGATTTTCTAAATGTTATACCATCTGATCAATGAAAGGAAGTGGGAAGTGATATTTCCTAGATGCAGAATACAGTTTTCAAAAATCTATACACATTCTATGACCGGTAATGGTCCTAGTAGAAACAAGTTCATCATTTTCGCTTTTAACCACAGTAATTCCTCCTTTTTTAAGGACACAATAAACATGTGAGACCCAGTTGCTATTAGAGATTGGATAGATTACTTCAACATCAAATAGCTGAAGAATTTCTTTTTTTACCAATTCCTTTAAATTAGGGTCCAGCCTCCTTTGAAGCTCAATGCTTGAATGAGATTTGTTTTCTAAATGAATACTATGAGTGCACAAGCTAGGTGATATGCTTCTAATGTCAACTAGAAAGTACTTTATGGCTCTCCTAAACCTTTACAGTTCAGTAAATAGCATGCTCAGCTCATCATCATTCGAAGCATCATTGACAATCACATGATAGGTGGAGTTAGGACCCAAGAAAGCGTACCTTAACCCTGTAGGAAGTGGTTTTATTTCCACTTTGGGTGCCTTGAGCGCAGACCAGTCATCATTGACTGTGGGAGTGGTGCAGTCGAACACTTGCAGCTGGAATCTTGTGATCGAGTATGGCGCAGATACTCTCAAATCTTGGCTAATTGCTTTGACTTCAGAACCCATTTCAACTAGCTTTTCAATCATAATTGAACTCTTAACCGGCCTGTGGGCATCCAGAAGTTTCCCATAACTCTCAGCTTCTCTACTCAAGTATCCATCCGCAGCTGGCTTAGTCAGGGCAACTTGCAGTTGATCTTCTACTGCCAACTCTTCCAATAGCTCATCAGCTACAACATCCATTTCCTGAATCGAGAACACCTCACCCTCAATGGTTGGCTTCTTCATTACATCATTAATGTTAAACTTCATCTTAAGGTCTTGGCCCAAATTCAACTCAATTGTTCCATTTCTTACATCAATAAATGCGCCAATTGTGGCTAAAGAAGTCATTCCAAAGAGCAACGGATCCTTACCTTCCTCGTCTATTTCTAAATGTCATGAGGGATTCTAACTGACTTATCCGTTAAAACCAAAGATATCTTGCAATTTTGTAGTCGTGGAAGGCTGATCTCTTTGCAATTAAAAGTGGCATGAGGCTTATTGATGCACCAAGGTTACATAAGTACTTGCTGAAGGACAAGGGTCCAAGTGAACAAGGAATTATGAAAGTGTCAGGATCACCAAGCTTCTTTGGCACTACCTTCCTTTGGATGATGGCACTGATCTTGTGAGTGAGCATTACCATACCTTTAACCTCTTTTGTTCTCTCCTTAAGCGCATCTTCAAAGAACTTCTGATAAGGAGGCATAAACATGAAAACATCCAATATGGGAACTTTGAGCTCTATGCCTTGAATTTGCTTATCAAAAAGAGCTTTGTACTTTTCTACAACATCCTTCTCGAACCTCTAAGGGAAATGTAACTACGGTTTGTAAGGTGGGAGAGCAAATGGCTTGTTCTTCTCTAGAGGAGCTGACTTTTTTGAGCATCAAAAGGTGTGACTTGGTCGAGTTGTACATCAGGCAAGGCTTTAGGCGAGAATTTCTACACAAAAGGTTGCACTTAACTATCTTCAACTTGAGAATGATGTTCAAGTTGAACCTTTGGAGTTTATTTTCCAGCGAGGATGTCTTCCCTTTCTGTGCTTTACTGTCCTCAGTATCTTTAGCGTTTTCTCCACGAATAAGCAACTCATGTCCACTCCGCATAGTAATAGCATGAGTTTCATATTCCTTGGGGTTTTAAACTGTTTTCCCCGGGAGTTGACCAGTCATCTTTACAATAGAAGATGAGGAAGATTGTTGACTCTCCACATACTTAAGTTGTGTATTCAGTGTATCAAATTTGCAGTTTAGATCATTATGAGAGGCATCAATCTTGGTGTGTACCTCTGCAAACCTCTGTATCAACTCTGTAGCTGTAGACTTCTGACCCTTTAGAATTTGTTGGAGATCCAAAACCTTTGGAGTTTGTTATGGGGTAGGCAGTTGTGCTTGAGCTTTATACCCAGGTGGCACGGTTGGAGCTGGCTGAAAACGTTCATGGTATTGCTACTTAGGTACATATGCCCTGGGCTGAACCGGTTGGAGTTTGGGTGGATAGACTTGGTCTTTGGGGTTAACAACATTTGTGCTCATGTAGAAAAGATTCGGATTCTGCTTATAATTGTTGTATTGCTTGTAACCTCTTCCCTGATTCTGCATAAAACTAACCTCTTCAACCTGATTGTCCATTTCTTCTTACACCTGCTCATTCTCACTCAAAAATTGGTCATGGTTATGTTGTACCATGAGTAGCTTGTCCATTTTTGTTGTACCGCACACACTTCTATCAAAATCCTCCTTATATTGGCCATCTGCTTGAGCAATATTCTCAACTAACTCCTAGCCCACATCGACATCCTTGATAAGGAAATTTATGTTGCTTGTTGTGTCCAAGAGCATTCTGAACTTGGGGAGAACATCTCTGTAGAGGATGCTAAGTAGAGTAGGGGTGTCGTAACCATGGTGAGGGCACTACGATTGATAAGTCTTATATCACTCCCAAGCTTCAGAAAAAGATTCAAAATTCTGTTGCACAAAGGTGGATATTGCGTTACGGAGCTTTGCAGTCCTAGAGTTTGAGAAGAACTGTGCAAGAAAACCGGTCTTGTAGTCAGTCCAAGGGGTGAATAGTAGAAGGAACAATCCAGTGGCGCTGGGTATGGTTGCTTGGTCCATCTCCTGCTCCAATTGTTCTTGGCCTCCTCTAATGAGGTCCATGCACATGAAGTTGATTTATGTTCGAGCCTGTTGATGGATCCATTTCCATTGAGTTTTTGTTTTCACCGTGGAGACAACTTCTCTGCTCTCTCAACTCCCATGATAGCTGATCAATGTTTTCGAGGAAACAGAGAAGGTTTTGACTGCCTTTGGAACGTGTCTCCATACAATGAGTGAACTGAATTAGAGCAGTGGGGCTGAGCTGAATGACAGAATAGCAGACTCCCCTGAAACATAATGGCAAAGGCAGAACAACAGGTGAGTAATCAACAAGAAACAAAAGAACTTGATCTCACAAAGATAATAATCCTAAATGTGGCTAGCAGAAACCCATTTGGAAACGACGCCAATTTGATAACAGAAATTTATTTTAGTCCTCAAATCCTATTGTTTTAGTATGTCTAAGTAGCACAAAAGTTGTCAACCCAACTAAGAGTGTAACTAACAATCAGGACATATTCAACTTATCTAATCCAAGCCAATCAGAGAGTTTTATATCTAGCAACATATATTAAACTTGAAATAAACTAAATGAAAAATAGAGCAGCAACAAGAACAAGGTGAAAATAAAACAGAGCAGTAAATAAAATAGATCAGTAGATAAAGCAAGCATAGGGCAATGAGAAAGTGGGTTCCTAAAGACTGAGAATCATTGATTAGTGGATCACTTAGATCTACTAGGTGCTTGGCTAAACTCATCAGAGCTGACCTCTAGGCAATGAGTCAGAACATCGAATCCACTCTCGTGGCAAACAACCTTAACTAAGCTATCAACAGACCCTATCATCATAGGCGTTTAACAACCTAATCAGCATAAAGAACCAACTCAACTACGCTGAGTCATGCCTTAGACAATCGATCTCTAGTGCTAAGAGCGTGAATCTCTAAAGTTAGTTCAAACGGACATTCTACCAAACACCTATCGGGTGCTAGAACGTCTAAGAACAGATTAGTTGATTAGAGTGAAACAAGCCATAATAGCACCAAATCAGATGAGATCTTAGCTTTCCTAACCTCAAGAACCTTAGAAAACCTAAGACCCACATGGGTCTAACCCATCCTCAAGAACCCTAAGTGAACTAATCAAAAATCATAAAGTAAACAACAACAGCAAAAATCACAATAAACATCATCAGCAATAGACTCAAATGAAATGATAAACAAAATTCAAAGAAAACAAAAATTGCATTAGAAAAATATTAGAGAAAACTTTGTTTTGTAATTACAAATCGGAAAACGGCTCAAGAAAATATTCTTTCACCAAAGAGGCAAAAACTTGGTTCTTCATTTTGAGTAACAACAAAGAGTATTTATACTCTACTTCATAAAACCTAAAATGATTTGGCCCATCTACAGTGGCCCATCTACAGTGGCCTATCTACTACGGTCCATCGTGTGGCCATGCTCAGAAATTCGGCCCATTTGTTGAAATGGCCCGTCAAGTTGGCATGTAACAAGATAGGCTCGAGTTGGTCCAGAGCGGAAATGCTAGGCTCGATCTCATTCCCGAGTAGATTTTGCTTGACCAGAGGCTCTAGGTGGATGGTAGACTCGACCAGGGGTGCCGGGTAGACTGCAGACTCGATCCGTGGCTCAAATGTGGTGGTGGACTTGACCCATGACTCTGACTCTGAATGCATCACAATACGCCTATTACTATTCAAAGCGGATCATTCATCCCTAGAGCCTTCAATACGTCCAGAACGCTCCAATTCATGCTCTCCAAGAACCTGAAAACTCCTTTAATGCAATGATTGTGCAATGCAAATGAAAACAAATATGCAAGTGAAGCTATGGGAACTCTAAAATGATGACAATGTTGTAGATATGTATGCAAGATCGGCTAAATAAGACTCCTAAAACAAGTTAAAATGCATACATATCAGTTGCATTTTTTCAATTTTCATTTAGTTGATCTTTATTTTAAGAATAAAAATATGATGGACATTTCAATTAATTTAGGAGGACAAAAAGTTATATAATGTAGACTTCAATCAAACTCTACAAAATGTAGACTTTCAGAGTAGGTTGCACATAGAAAGTCAAACTTAGTCAATTGCAAAATGAACCTCAATAGACTTAAACGGAAGTCTACTTTTATAAATTTATTTTGAGACTTTTGATGTAGACGGTAAATTAAGTCTATTTCAATAGTCAACACATTGGTCAATTGCAAAACTAACCATTTTTATTGTAGACTTAAAATGAAATCTACATCAGATTTTTTTTTCTACAAAGAGAAATGTGTAGACTTCATTTTTAGTCTACAACATGTTGGTCAAATGCAAAAATAACCTTTCTGTTGACTGGTAGACTTAATTTTAAGTATATAAGTAAAGTAGACTTAGAATGAATTCTATTCTCTGCAAAAATACGAAAAATAGTAATGAGTAAGATTGAGATTGTGTATACCTTCATTTATTGTCCAGAACTTTTAGTCAAGATAATACCAAAGAAATCCAGTCTTGGTGGTCCCGTTCAATTTCCTTGGACGTACCCGTTTGAGCGATATATGGGACATTTAAAAAGAAAGGTAAAAATTCAAGCAAAACTAGAAGGATCGATCGTTGCAGGAAGTCTGATAGAGGAAACTTCTCATTTCACGTCATATTACTTTAGTCCAGTTGTTAAAACCTAAAAAACCCAAGTAGGACGATATGACGATGGAGGGGTTGCACCATCATATTCTGTTCCGGTTCCAGATATTTTCACTCAGGTCGGAAGACTTAGAGGGAAACTAAAGGAAGAGTATTGGGAAAACAACACATATTGTCGTGCAGCTCACAATTATATATTGCGGAACTGTGAAGATGTAGTACTATTTGAGAGGTATATATATCAATTTATTTATTTATTTATTTAAATACGTATTCTTATTGATCAAAATCAATATTACTTAATTTGCAGTGAATTTGACAGACAGATACGAGAAGCCTTCTCTAATTTACCAGAAACAGAATATGACATGTACAAAGAATTTGATTTTGCTGGATGATTATAATATTATGTCAGTAAGATGAAATATTAACTATGTATAATTTTTGAAATCATATTTTAACACTTAAATATATGTACATATATATAATTAATGTTCAAACATAAACATATTTTGTAGGTGAAAAATGGATGTGCTGGAAAACCTTTGTCATTATGGTTGCACGAGATTATTAATGAACCACTTGGAAGCATCAGCCCCCATGTATTTTACTCGTAGCTGCACTTTTCATACGTATGACCATGGCTACAATAGATCAACCTCAAATTATGGAATTCACGTGCCTGGTGAAACTAACTTCTATGGTATTATGAGCAAAATTATTAGAAGTGACCTATCCTGGAATTATTAGTTTGAGATGCATTTTATGCCAATGTCATTGGTACGATACAACGCCCAATCGAGGAGTGCGTACTAACCAGTTAGGGATAATTGATGTTAATGCAAGCCAAACATACTCCAAGTTTGACCCATTTATTCTAGCATGTCAAGCAGAACAAGTGTGTTTTATTCCTTATTCTTGTATAAAGCAAAAACGTGTAACATGGCTATCAATTATAAAAGTGAATCCAAGAGGTCGTATAGTCGGAGAAGTGGACAATGTGGCTATGCAACAAGAAAGATCATTGGAAGTCCGTATAGCTCTCGAATCCACAGAAGACATCATACATGCTCAACAAGAAGTAGAAGATATTTCCTAGATGATTCAAGGCAAGAAAATGCAGAATCTGATGAGTTTTAAGATACCGAAGAAGAAGAACACAATGACAAAGATGAAGACACTGACGAAGAAGAAGACAGTAATTAAGATGAATAAAATAACTTGGTTGTTTAAGTATTTATTTGTATCTTATATGTACTATGTTTTTATTTTTATTTTAAAAAGGATAGTAATTGTGACGTCCTTGCGATGGATCTGGTCAACACTTCGCAAGAGCGTCGCAAAATTGCGATTTTTTTGCGAAGGATCTGGTCAACACCCCGCAAGAGCATTGTATACCTGCGATGGATCTGGTCAATTCGTTGCATAGAGGACGCAAGAACATTGCCCCAAACACATTACCATCTATATGTACAAAGATATGAAAGTGGAAAACTGTAGAAACCAGAATTATCAATAGTCGATAATAAATTGAGTTAATTACATTGTGATTCTCTAAACCAATCACAAACATATCCTATATGACTTTTCAATACCGAATCTAGAAGAACTTAGTCTAATTCTCGTATTTAAATTTTGCAATGTTCTTGCGATGGATTAGGCAATACGTTGCAAGAGTGTTGCATACCTGCGACGTCTCTGTGATGGATCTGGTCAACTTTTCGCATAGACGTTGCAAGATGTTTATACCGTCAATCCCCAACCTTGCCTCAAATGCAATACCGTCTATGTGTACAAAAATATAAAAGTGGAAAACCTTAGAAACCAGAATACATTGATAGTCGATAATAAATAGAGTTAACTACATTTTGATTCTCTAAACCAATCGCAAACATATCCTATATGACTTTTCAATCCTGAATCTAGAAGAAGCACTTAGTCTAATCCTTATATTTAAATACTACGACGTCCTTGCGATGGATCGGGCCCATACGTTGCAAGAGCGTCGCATATCTGCGATGTCTCTGTGATGGATCTAGGCCATACATCGCAAGAGCATCGCATACCAAAACCCTAATTACGTCGCAAAGCCCTCATATGTTTACGATGATTTTGCGACGCCCAGCCCAAATAAGAGATTAGCGCTGCTTCTCTTCTTCTCTTACTCACGAAAAATCTTATCTTCTTTTCTCATCCTCGCGATTCTTTGCCGGTACTGCCCCTCCCCGCCTCCAAAACCGCCTCGGGTTAGTTTTCTTCTCCCTTCTTCTCTCTTCTTCCTTCCTCTCTTTTCCCATCTAATCTCTCCTTTTTTCTTTGATGTGAATGACCTACAGCCTTGCTCCGCCTCTCTCCGCCGCCGTGCTTTGCCATTCTCTATTGTCGGTGACCTCCTTTAACTGCCAACAACATCCTCTCAAGGTGTTTTCTCAATTTGATGGATAGATTTAGGATTAGAATATAGATTTAGGATTGAATTTGTTAGATTCTTAGTTATAGATCTTAGATTTTAGATTTAGATTTTAGATCTTAGATCTAGATTTTATATAAATGTTTATATAGATTTTACTAAATGGTTTTTGAATTTACAAAATATTTTGAAACAATTTTTCTCATAAATATTTTTGTTAATTATAATATAAAATAATAAAATTTTCAATCCAAATTGGTAATTTTGGGAACAATATATAGATTTTACAAAACTTTTTTTGAATTTACAAAATGTTTTGAAACAATTTGTCTCACATTTTGTAATTTTTATTGCATTTTGTAATATTTAAAACATTTTTAAAAATATTCTATAATTTTTTAAATTTTTTATGGTTTATTCTAATGATTTATAGTATATCAAAATTATTTTTAATTTTAAAATATTTTTGTTAATTATAATATAAAATAATAAATTTTTTTTATCAAAATTTGTAATTTTGGAAACCATTTTTACTTTGTAAATGATTATTAGAATTTATTTTATATGTTTGAAAAAATTTCAAATTATTTTAGAATTTTAAAATATATATACAGTATGAATATATATTTTTGATGTTTTTCAAATTTTAATGATTTCAGATGTCTCGGGGTCATAACTCTTATACGTTGTATCTTTTCGAAACCGACGGAGCTCATCCTCCCACCCTTCATGGATCAGGAGGTTCTCATCCACTAACGCCTCCTAAATCTGGCAGTTCTCATCCGACTATGCCTTCTGGATCAAGATCTGTTCCAACTATGCCAGGTGCCAGTTTCCAGCACTCAGTGAGACTACACTCCGGTAGGAAAGACTGCTCCTCCACCTCTAGGTGTTTACGAGCCTTTGACGGTCGAGCCTGCTAAGCGGACGACTATCAAAGATTTTCTTAACAATTTCATCCACAAATTCCTTCCTAATCTCCATCCAGACCGTCCGCCAGGAACTTTTTGGTATTTTTCTAATATTTAAATATTAAACTAATTTATTAAAAAAAAGTAAAAAAAAATTCCATTTTAAAATTTGTAGGTACATTGGCGATGGGAAGGTTGCGGCTGTGATTCGAGAAATCTTTGAACGAAATTTCCAGGAACCGCATGCTAATTTTTCCCACTCTGGGTTACATTGTAGATAGATGGTTCAAAAGCTTTGCAATAATTTTTTTTTAATAAATGTTTTTTGTTATGTATGATTTATAGTAATTTAATCTCTTTTTTATATTAATGTTTTCAGTGGGATCCTTGTGTTACCAAGATGGTCTGCATGGAGTTTGAGGCATTGCTAAAGAGACGTATGGGTGATCACGTAGGACGATGGAAGAATAAATGGAAGAAAAACGGGAATGAGGCAATGTCAAAATGGTTTAAAGATTCGGTCTATGAAGGTCTTGTTCGCTATTCGAAAGATCTGAAGTCGGTGAAAAGAGCGCTAGCTGTCAGGCGGCTCGATTATCTGATCTTAATGGTGAGGGTTCCATAAGCATTGCTCGGGAAGGACTTCATTCAAATCCCGAGCCCACCAAATTGTAAGTAATTCGTATTTAATTTTTTGTAAATACTTCAATATATCATAAAAATTTTATTTTAATTATATATATATTAATGCTTTTAGTAAGAGGAATCAGGGGATTCTCATCTTGATATTCTCGAGACTCTTTACCGGATGAAGCAAAATAAGATTGCGGTGATGAGAGCTCTGCGTCTGGTAGACCATCTACTGTACAAAAGAACCAAATATACTCAGAGGTAAGATTGTTTAAGATTTTTTTGTCTATTTTTTGTCTATATTAATTATCCTAATGTTTAAATATATTTATTTTTTAGGTTGTTCCAAAAGGGAAAATTTATGGTATCGGTTGATTCGGATAAAGGATTGAGCAGTGTATATCGCCGCAATGATTTTCTCAATCCTCTGGGGCTGATGCAGATCTTAGAGAGATAGTAGATTATCAATCGCAAGAGTTAGCTGAAGCAAAAATTATGATTTAGTCTTAGGCGAAGAAGATTAATTGCTTGTGGACTATCATGACAAACAAAGACCCAACGTTAGCTTCTATGTTAAACGAGATAAACGCCGAAGATGATGCATCAGGCTAGGAAAATCCAAGCCAATCTACTGCCTTTTATTTTTTTTTTATGTTTAAATTATGTAAAACATTTTATAATTAAAATATATTTTCAATTTAATTTCAGGTATTTAATTTTTTAGTAATTACTAATTAATATGTAATAATAATAATAAAAATAAATATTTAATAATCAAAATATTTAAATTAATTATGAAGCCGTAACATTAATGTCGCATAAGAAACGTCGCAAAAACCTCGTAAACTGAGGTGTCACAAATACGTTACATCATTTTTTTCACGTATACGTCACAAACCTTGGCCTCGCAATAAAATCGCAAAAGGGACGTTGCAAAAATATCGCAAAAGCAACATCGCAAGTTTGTTGCATAGACGACCTCACATTTTTGTCGCAAGTCTCGGCCTCGCAAAAGACTCGCAATACCTGAAGTCGCAGCGATGTCGCAACATCTGTGTCACTATTCCCTCGCAAGGCAGATATCGCTGGTGCCTAGCAAAATTTGCTTCGCTTACGTGACGCACTGGGTTGCGTTGTTTTTGCGACAAATGCTTTTGTTGCAACCTTTGCAACGTTCCTACGACGTATACATGTTTGCGACTAACGGACTACGATTAAATAGTTTCCATCGCAAAGCCATCTCAAATGGCGATTAGCGATGATTTGGCACTGTTTTTTTCCATCACAAATTGCCAGTTTTCTTGTATTGCTAGAAAACAAGGAGATTTAAGAATTTGAAAATTTTTGAAATCCAAATGAGAGAGTTTGTTGGATGAAATTTGTGAGAGTAGAAGAATTTGATATTATGTTGGTCAATTGGAGGTTACTAAGTGTGAAATTGGTAGGTAAGTGAGCATTTAGAACTCATTTTTGGTTGTTAATGGTGGTTGAGAATATTGAAGAAGATGACATTTTTTTGACCCAAATATATATGTTTTTCAAAGTAATTTTTGTTTTTAAAAAATGACATGATTGTAAATATAAAGTGCCACAAGATCAAAATGGAAAAAACTTTAGAAAAAAAGTGGAGGTTAGTTTTGCATTTGATCACCAAAAAATGCTCAGTTTTGAAAATAGTCCTAATACTATTCTTCTATATTTCACTAGTGAATTTAAACTCGATTCAGTGTTGTTCAATCTTGTCATATAATATTGTAAACAATTTTATCAGACGAAGCTACTATGGTATCAGATTTTGTAAACATCACTACTTTCCACTGCTTTTGTGTTACAATTTTTAAAGAATTTCATCGTTTTATACTATTTTTTAGTAAATTCTTTGGATCATACCAAGCAGCTTCGGATTCCTTCTGTAATTTCTCGTTCCATTTTTAATACAGATAACAAAATACACACATTTTCCAATAAGATACCATTTTTTTTATTATGTGAACTATTCCTAAAATCCCGTAAAGAACTCAGATCTCCATTGGAAACCTCACTCTTTAGTATATAAGCAAACATATATCTCTTCTTTTGTTGTAAAACATAGTCATAAGTCATAGTAACCAAACAAACTCAGAACTTTCATGTGAAAAACTTTATCAGATGCACTTGCAGTCAACTCCTTGTTAGCGAGCCGGTCAATTATTACATCTGGAATTTGCAAGATTTGTGAGACACATCTAGAAATCATCAATCATGTGCTGTTTCTTTGCCACCCGGCAAAACAATTCTGGAGACTAACTTATTTCTCAGCGCCACTAAAAGGATTTCATGACTCCTCACTGAATCTCAATTTTGCCCATCTGCTTAGAATCAGCAGGAACAGACAAATTCTTGAAGAAATACGTCTCGCTTTTCCTTGGATCCTCTGGGAAATATGGAAGAATAGGAATGCCACAATCTTTCAGGAGGTTCGCAACAACATTTCATTCTTAGCCAGAGATTGTATAAATGAGGCCAAACTATGGCATCATCTACTCAAGGAACAAAATAAGCATAATTGCACTACCTTAGCAAACCAAACGGAGATTTCAGCCAGCGGTAACCTCAACACTAGATATGTCCTTTGGTGGACCATTCAATAGAATAAAAACATACACTTGCATGGAGGGGCCTGGATACTTAAAGACACTGACGAGAACACTTTCATGCACGCAAGACACACCTTACAGGCTACCAATACAAACTTTGATCTACAACTCAATGGGTTACAGTGGGTATTGCAATGCCTCAAAGACTTACACATTGATTCGGTACACATTTAATATAAGTAAACAGGACCTCTTTCAGGCTATCTCTTATCCAGATCAATGGCCATGTTACAGTCACAAGCTTTATAAAATCAAGATCTTACAACATCAAGTAAGCCATTGCCAGTTTAACATAGACAGGAACCAACATATTAATCTTGCACAAAGGATAGCAAGCTGTGTAGTAGTTAAATCATGCTTCACAGACTACATCAGTAAAGGACTACCTTGATGGCTTGCATCTTAAGTTTCCTTTCCTTCCCAACCAAGTAAGCTTTCTCTTCCCATCCCCGTCAACTTAAACACTTATATCCTATTATTTTCTAAACTATATATGAACTCTATAACATCTTTACCCACCTCTCACCTCTAAAATGTTTTAACAAACACAAAATTTTCTTTTATACATACCACTTTCATTCGACAACGGGCATTCCTTATCTTGACCCCACTCACCTCACCACCAATTCACCTCCCTCTATCTCATAGCCCATTAATTTAACACATTCATTTGCTAATCAAGCTCATTAATTCGGCCACCTATTACAGCCCCAATCATTAGCTCTTTAATCTCCAACTTTTTTGGGCCACGGCTAAGGTTCATTCATGAATATCTCTTTTTGAACTTTCATTAACTACATTATCAAACATTCCCCTCTCTCCACTCACTCATTTCTCCACCATAACATATAAACTATCACTCCAACCCATTCATCTCCCACATGTGTCAAAAGCTTAAAGAAACACAAGCATTACGTCTCGGTTCTGTCAGCACATGCGCTCCCCTCTTGCTACACGTGGATGCTCTCTCGCAATACTCCAATCACAGAAGAGCAAACTTAATCTCACCTAATGATACACCTGCGTGAAGGCGGCACTACTCTCCTCATAATCAACATACACAGCCTTAATCCCCGTGAAGGTGAGAAGCTCTTCAGTCGATGACATTTGGCACAATACAATGATTATGTCGCCAAGAAGAAGCAACTTAAATAGAACCCACACTTCTGCAACAAACCATAACTAGCTTTTCAACTCTCACCTTGTTAAAACGATGGCAGAAAACTTTTGAATGGCCACATCTCAATTTCATATGGGGAGATGCGACGAGGGGATTTACCTTCCCAACTACTCTTATTGCAACGCATTAGAGCTCAGTCGTCGAAGTTTGATCGCCAAGCCAATTAATCCTGACATGCAAAACATTCTTGAAATGGCATCTCAACTCCCACGTCAATGGCGGATGGAAACAAGTGTCACAGGGAGAATCATTGAGCGTGGATATGTCTAGTTCCTCTTCTCCTACGAATCCGATCTCATCTCCATTCTCCGTTGACAACTACACACCTTCAATGGCTGGTTAGTTCTCTTGCAAAGGTGGGAAGCTCATCCACCTCCTAATTTTCTCACCACGGTACCAATTTGGGTTTAAATCAACGACCTCCCACTACACTACTCTACACGAATGACGACTCGTCTCATTGCAAGAACACTAGGTGAAGTATTAGAAGTGGATGTCCAAAACTACTTTCTCACAAGGGCTGCTTTGATTAGAGCGAGAGTCAACATTAATGTCTATGATCGTCTCAAGTTTTACAAGCCTCCGCATGAAAAATGGTGATAGAGCTCAAGTGTTCTTCCAATATGAAGCTCTCTCAAACTTTTGTATCACATGCCAAAAGCTCACACACAAGGCGTTGGTATGCAGATACATATCCATTTTATCTGATTTTCTTGCTCACTCACCACCAAGGTCCCAAACACAAGAAGAATCGTCCTCACCACTCTCTCATCTTGAAGTGGAAAGCATGGAAGGAATAGGCGAGTCAACACGCTCACGAACCCTTGTGGATCAGGTACAAACTGTAACACACCTCACGGTAGGGATTGCAACTCTTTCTGAAACTATTCAAATTATAGTTACTCAAAACGATCACCTTGACAACTACTCCGCCACTTTTGAGCTTAATTTGGCAACATCAATGTTGCAACAAGAAGTAGAGGTCTTCATCAACAGAGAAATGAAGCGGAAATGCTACCCGGACCACGAGGAAGCTACGACAAGCAAAACACCAAGATCCTTTTGATTCACCTCTCACTAGACAAGTCGCGTGATAAACAAGTCTCTACCAAAAACTCAGTTTATCTTTGCTTGATGGTTAAGTTACTAAACTCTACTCTTTTGGTTAGCTACTTTAATCCGGTTTTACATAAACTTATGGTCTAATTTTTTTGAAGTTATTAGCTTTTGTTGTCCTGTTTTTAATTTTAAGTGTTTGAAATATTTTGATGAGTTTAAGGAAAAAAAAGTCATAGTAACCAATGGATGCTTCAAATTACCGAGTAATAAATATCTTTTCCAACAGCTATAAGATTGACGGCCCCTATCACTTGTCCGTTTGGACACTTAATTCTTTAAGATTTCCTTCTTATTTTAAGTTTATGGCCTGATTGGTCTATCTAATACAAAGAAACACATGAGCTTATATAGGCTCAAGGTAAAACGGTCATAAACTTAAAATAAGAAGGAAATCTCAAAGAATTAAGTGTCCAAATGGACAATAGGGGCCGTCGATCTTATATCTGTTGGGAAAAATATGATAATCGCCTGATATTGAAATGTTTATAAAAGGAGGATTCGCCTAATTCTGTAGGTGCTAGAGCATGGTGAGACTTCCCGTGATGATTCTGAGTGCTTTAGAGAGTCTCCTAGTCACCACACATAAGTATGAAGTCCCTTGAAGTAAGAAAATTCCGGACATTCCTTAAACAGCACTGGATCGGATCTTCTTCTTGTTGGGCGTGTATCAGGAAGATCTGATGGTGGATTGATGCGTTCTTGGGCTTGTTAAAACCGTGAAAGACCCAATAATAATCTCCAAGTGGTCCGGATTGAAGGCCACTTCTGAGCTAGGCTGTGTACCTCGATATTTGGCTTTGTCGTGAATAAGGCCTTAGCGCAAAAGGTCCAACTTCTAAAATTCATAAATTTTAGCTCAGAGCTTCGTTTGAGCTGATTCTACTTCTAGGAGTTAGATGATTGAGTCAGGAAGCCATATAAATTACCCTTATGCCTTAGTTTGTTTTGTAGCATCTTCAGATCCTTGATAAGTAACCATATGTCCTCAATATCCTCTGGGGAACGTTGTTGAAATGAGCTCCTTGTGTCCGGCTCAGGTGCTTGAATGATGGATGAGTCATTGAGTTTAGGCAGCTGAAACATGTCTAAGAATTTTGTCTCCCCTTTATCATCGACATGTTTCCCATGAAAGTTTGTCTCTCCTTTTAATTGTACTTTTGATTCGTGATTATAGTTTCTTTTCCTAGGTTAATGTTAATTGTCTTTCAATCACGATCTTTTTGTATGTAGAATTTCAATACACTATATAATCAGCTATGGATTCTTCAATTTAGTCGATTTTCTTTTACCTATTATTGTCCGAATTTTCAGCAATCAGTTGAATTGACTGATTATTGTTTGTCCTTTTTATCTGAATTAGTCATAACAAGTGAATAAAAAAATTTGTTGTTAAGATTATAATCCGATAATGAGCAATTTATCAGAATTAAGTTCTTGTGCGATGAAGGTTAGATGAAATAATACGTATCAATTTATTCATCTTGTTAAACTTGTCTTTTGAAGCTTATCTTTTTCTTTGGTATAACATTTGTTCTATATTTGTAAAAAATATTACCAATAGAAAGTTCATATGGCAAAAAAAAAAAACAAAATAGAAAGAGTAATTTTATCAAAATAGCTTATTCTTTGTAATGTTTTTTTTTTCTCTTTTTTTTTTTCGGTTTGAAGGAAACCAAATTGAATAACCTTCATAGATAACAAAAGCTATGAAATTAAACAAACCTTCGCTGCCTCCTTCTTCTTTGCTCTGCGCCCTGCCGCCTTCTTTCTCTCAGACTTGCTCATCTTATCGCAGGTCAGCTTTGTCGATCAATAGTACTTTCTCGGCCATTTGGGCTCGTTTCTGTACCTAAAAGTCTCTGCCATTACTAAGTTTGAAGTACAGAGATTGATAAACCCCAGTCGTTTTCGTTCAATGTAGAAACTTTGAACCTAGACTGGTTAGTCTTCATTAGGAATCAGTCAGTGGCATAGTTTACACTGCATCAGAACCGGTCCTAAGTGTTTAAGATTCATGCATGTTCCTTTTGAACACTTGGTTCTGATAAATCCAACTTTTATTTAATATTTCCTTTAGATGCTGAATAATTCTCACTGACTGAAATCAATATCATGGTTTCAGGATTCAGAGTGTTGTTGAGCTAATTCGACCACAAATCTCAGTTTGAAATTTGTTCTGGGTGTATAGTTATGTCCAATATTTATCTTTTAGCCTGGATTCTGGAAAAAAAAACATGACACTAGGTTTGCCTGGATTCGAATGTCCTGTAGTGGTTTGGAAATTGGGTCCTAGATTTGCCTGACTAGGTTTCTCGTCTTTTTTACCATGAGCTACAATGCATTGCCAGTATGATAGTATGGATAGATGAAACCATACAAATTACATTCTTTTCGTTTGATCGCTGTAAATTTTGGTGGATATTTGAAAGAACGAGTGAACTAAAATCAGTGGAGCTTCTTTTGAACAATTAGATTAGTTCTGACTTGACTTTTGGGATGTTGTTGTTAACTGGTTTGTTGCTGTTCGCTTTAAAGTTTTGGGATTTTTCATTTTTCTGTTCAGGGCAAAAGTTTCGTCATACACTTTCGCCAATGCAAAGCTTGTAGAGTTGAAAAACCGCGCTGTTAATTTGCAATTATATTACTCTATGGCTACTTCTGATCAACGCTGCTCTCGCCTCGATGACAAAAGATCTACAAAACCCAACAAAAAGAGGAAGGCAAGTCGAAATCCGGAAAAGAATCTCCTTGTCAGTCTTCATTCCTGCTCCAAGTACAATAACCTTTCTGCTGCGTTGGCTCTTTATGATGCAGCTATCACTTCTAGTGACGTCCGCCTCAACCAACAACACTTCCAAACACTTCTCTACCTCTGTTCTGTGTCAGTTAGTGACCCATCTTTTCAAACCATTGCCATCAACCGTGGCTTCCAAATTTTTGACAGCATGGTTAGTCTCGGAATAACTCCTAATGAGGCCTCTGTCACTGCAGTGGCACGACTAGCTGCTACCAAGGGTGATGGTGATTATGCTTTCAAGCTTGTCAAAGATATTGTTGCTGTTGGAGGTGTATCTGTCCCCCGTCTGAGAACTTATGCTCCAGCTTTGCTCAGTTTCTGTGAAAAATTGGAGGCTGAAAAGGGTTATGAAGTAGAAGAGCATATGGATGCTTCAGGTATTGTATTGGAGGAGGCGGAGATTTCAGCTTTGCTCAAGGTAAGCGCTGCCACGGGCCGAGAAAACAAGGTTTATAAATATTTGCATAAATTAAGAGAATGTGTTGGTTGTGTTAGTGAAGAAACTTCAAACATGATCGAGGAATGGTTCTATGGAGAGAAAGCTAGCACGGTTAGTGATAATGGGATTGGTTCTGAAATTGAGCTGCTTAGAGCAGCTATTTTTAAGAATGGAGGTGGGTGGCACGGGCTTGGGTGGGTTGGGGAAGGCAAATGGGTTGTGAAGAAAGGTAGTGTTAGTCCAGCTGGTAAATGTTTGAGGTGCGGTGAGCATTTGGCTTGTGTAGATACTAATGAGGCAGAGACCAAAAATTTTGTGGCTTCATTGGTGGCGTTGGCTATGGAGAGGAAGGCAAAGATGAATTTATGTGAGCCAATGGCGGATTTCAGTGAGTTTCAGGTTAGAAAGAAATAATGGATAATTCTTCTTAGTTTGCGTTTAATATTGTCTGAAATTTATAACTTGGGGAGACAAAATCTTGCATGAGATAAATATTCTGGAGAAGGTAAGTTTATGTTGTTTGCTTGGTTAAATATGATAATTATTTAGAAAAAGCCAATGGTGCTTGGAGTTAAAGAAATAGCTTAGTTAATTTTGATAATTATATAGAGTATTAGAGTAATTGACTAAGGTAATAGGCTTGGAATTCTTAGTGCAAAAGGGACTTCGATAGATGTATTTGTTTCTGGCTTTCTGCATTGTTTGTTTAAAAACTCTGTGCAGATATACAATATAGCCTTTAGCATTCATAATTACTAACTAAAACACTTTTTAAATTCTATATAGTTCTAACTTCTAAGCGTGAAATTCTTAGCTTTATAACATGCACTAGCGAGAAAATAAAAAATGTTCTGAAGTAGCTTTTGCTTTTTAGATCTCATTGGATGTAATTCGTGGGTATCTATTATTGTTTATGGTGAAATTCGTTCAAAACTGATGCTTGAATAACGTTGTTCATATTGGAGCTAGTAATCTTGAATATCATGTATTTTACATTTTGATGTCAATCTTGTTACAGGAGTGGCTTGAAAAGCATGGAGATTACGAAGCTATAGCTGATGGAGCAAATATTGGACTCTACCAACAAAATTTTGCAGATGGTGGTTTCAGTCTACCACAGGTTCTCATCAAAGTTTTCTTCGGTCGAGTATTTTTTTTGCTTAGAACGTTCCTGCGAATGCTGATACAATTGTATACGGTGCAAAAGAGCAGCTTGAAGCAGTAGTGAATGAACTTTACAATAAAAGTGGTAACAAAAAACGGCCGCTGATTCTCTTGCACAAGAAACGAGTCGATGCGCTTTTAGAAAACCCAAATCACCGGAACATGGTGGAAGAATGGATTAATAACAATGTCCTATACACGACTCCACCAGGTTCCAATGATGATTGGTATGGACTGACTGACTTAAAACTTTTTGTACAGTTCCAAAAATATTGTTTTAGTTTGGTTACTCAATGTTTGGTTTCCTTCTTTGTTACTTGTTTTCAGGTATTGGCTCTATGCTGCAGTTAAACTCAAGTGTTTGCTTGTGACTAATGATGAAATGAGAGATCACATTTTTGAACTGTTAAGTAACAGTTTCTTCCAAAAGTGGAAAAAAAGACATCAGGTTCGGTTTACCTTTGTCAAAGGGTGTCTAAAGCTTGAAATGCCACCTCCTTTTTCAGTTGTGATGCAGGTTTGTCTCTAAAATCTTAGATGCAAATTTTGTGATTTTGTTGAAAATATACCTGAATCTGTGCATTTTCTTTGGATAAATAAATTCAGGAATCAGAGAAAGGATCATGGCATGTTCCGATCACCTGCAAAGACAATGAGGAGGAATCTTCAAGAAATTGGATATGCGTTACAAGATAGAGTATATAATTATGCAGTCCATTTGTCCAAGTTAGCCAATTGACCATTACAACCATTTTATCAAAGAGCCAACTTTTCACCAATTTTTCAGATCTCAAATGAGTTTTACACCGTTGATCAAAGTCTTTTTTATCTCCGTTTAGTCAGAGTACAGCCCATGAAGAAGAACCTCATTTTTGTCAACTCTTAATTGTAAAATTAGATGTTTTGTTCCGATTTTGGCCAAGAGAACAAAGCCATCTCTTAAAAATACAGGAATCCACATTTGTTTATCATTTTGTTTTCATTTAGGGTTTTCTATTGGTTTATTATGGGTTTAGTTTAAATTATAATTGGTTTGCTTTTGTTAATCATACTATCGCCACAATTCATATTTTAAAATTACATTTGAGGACTCTTAGTTATAGTTCAATTGTAATTAGGTACAAATATTAAATTCAACGTACTATTTATAAATTTGTGTATCTCCATATGTATTACTTAATAATTCATGTAGGAAACAATATAATGGTTATACCATAATATTTTTTATTTTAAATTAGATTTCGTTTAGTTGAGCTTAAAAATGACTATTCATTGAAATTGAGTAAGTAATCTGGTTGTAAGGTAAATAGGATGCGTCCCAAACCCCTAACTCCTATAAAAGCATCTCTCGTGTCATCGGGCAGCAAAACTAGTCAAGACCATAGGTATACTTTGATGCATTCCATGACTAGTCTACAAGGCATATATACCTTGTAAGCCCCATGTTAGCCGAAATTAGTCTGGAGACCTCCAACCCCTGGGTCCATGATGCAGGCCTATCCAATGTCTTCTTTGCACTATAAGAGAGCGAGAGTTTAACGACGTCGATTTACGACGCTTTTGGGATGTGAATAAGGGACAAATTTTTAACGTTTTTACGTCGAACATAAGATTCGTCATAAAATCGTTGTAAAGTTACATCGAAAAGTATCGTTGTAAAAGTTTTGTAAAGTTACGACAAATTCACAATATATTGACATCTTTTTTGTGGTTCGTCGTAAACACGTCCCTACATAGCAAGACTTTTACAATGAAATCAATTTTCTACTCACCGGTTGTAAAAACGTCTATATAGCAAGACGGTTACAACAAAACTAAATTACAACGAGTTAAAGACGAAATTTCAAGTTAGGTACAAACATTTTTGTTGTGCATACTTCTTTATTGTACAACTCAAAAATATGTTGTAAGTTACTTGTAATTTTTTGTTAAATAATTGCAAATCTTGATGTGGTAAAGTTATTGTTAAATTTTACCTATATAAATGGGTGTGGTCTCTTCATGAATCACAACACAAATCAACAAAAAAACGCTTTTCAGAAGAAAAAAAAAGTTTCTTAAATAAAAATGTGTTCTAATGGTGATATATTTGAGCTACGGAAGTGGATGTATATGCATAGAGATGCTACCAGAATTGTGACAAAAGAGTATATGAACGGGGTAGAAATATTCATGTACCAAGCCAGTCAAACCGAACTCACGCTTGAATCAAGTAAGATGTTATGTCCTTGTCAGAAGTGCAAGAATACAAAATTTACCCGAACTGAAGCTGTATGGAATCATTTATTAAATCAGGGGTTTACACCACATTATTACATTTTATTTCACCATGGGGAAGGTTATAATGGTGGTGGGAATGATGAAGCATAGTAATTACAATAATGTTTAAGTTAATCTAGCAGAACCGAGTAATTTGCATAATGATGGTAATCAAAATGAGGTTCATGGGGTTGTAGAGCATTATATGATGCATGAGATGGTCATATATGCATTTCGGGAAACTAATACCAAACCAGTAGTTGCTGAGACACCTAACTTAGATGCAAAAAGGTTTTATGACATCTTAGATGATGCAAACCAGCCTATCTATGAGGGATGTAGAGAAGGTCTGTCTAAATTGTCATTGGCAGCTAGGATGATGAACATAAAAACAGAATGTATTTTATCTCAGTCATGCATGGATATGTGGGCTAATTTATTCAAAAAGTATTTACCAAAAAAACAACTGTTGAATCATATTACAAGATTCAAAAATTAGTGTTTAGTCTTGGTTTGTCTTATGAGATGATAGATGTCTGCATCGACAATTGTATAATTTATTGTAAAGATGATGATCAATTACAGGAATGGCGATTCTGTAAGAAGCCGAGATATAAGCCATAAGAGAGTAGGCGGAAGAAGGTACCATATCAACGAAAGTGGTACTTACCAATAATAGACAGGTTGTAGAGATTATATCAGTCTGAAAGGACAGCAGCTACGATGGGATGCATGCAGAGCATTCAGAGACAAATGGAGAGATCAATCAAACTTCAGATGCAAAGGCGTGGAAATATTTCAATACGGCACACAAAGATTTTGTTAGAAATATTAGGAATGTTTATCTTGCTCTATGCACTGATAGTTTTAGTCCGTTTGGAAAGTCTAGTAGAAAATATTCTTTGTGGCCAGTAATCCTTACGCCTTATATCCTTCCTCGGGGATGTGCATGGAAAAAGAATTTATGTTTCTAAGTATTCTAGTTCCTGGTCTTAAGCATCCAAAGCGGTCACTCGACGTATTTCTGCAACCTCTGATTCACGAGCTAAAAGAGTTGTGGACTCATGGTGTTCGAGCATATGATTGCTCATCCAAAATAAATTATACAATGAAGGCGATGCTTATGTGGACAATAAGTGACTTCCCTGCCTATGGAATGTTATTAGGGTGGACAACGCATGACAGATTGGCTTGTCCTTATTGTCGAAGACATGTTAGTTTGATTGTCATCGCCGGTTTCTTTCATTGAACCATCTGTACCGATGAAACACGACCTTGTTCAGGAGTAAAGTGAAGGTACAGGATCCCCACTACCGTATCTATCCGAGGAACAAATTGAAGCAGAAATTGATTATTATGGTGCTCTAGAAACTGTTCCCCGCGGGAGTAATTGGCATGTCCCAAGTAATATGCCGGACGATTACGGATAACATCACAACTGGCATAAAAAGAGTATATTTTGGGAACTACCATATTGGAAAGATTCGATGATTCGACATAGTTTGGATGTGATGCATATCGAGAAGAACTTTTTTGAAAATATCATGCATACAATACTGAACATAGCAAGAAGGACTAAAGATAACAAAAACTCACAGTTAGACTTGCCAACTGTTTGTGCTAGAAGTGAGCTGCATATCAAAACCGATGGCAAAATTCCAGTTCCCATATTTAGGTTGTCATCAAAAATGAAAACAACATTATTCAGTTGGGTGTCATCAAAAGTGAAGTTTCCTGATGGATATGTTTCGAATCTCTCTAGATATGTTGAACAACGGCAAAAGTTTAAAGGGATGAAGAGTCATGACTGTCATGTGTTCATGCAGCGAATATTACCATTTGCTTTGGCCGAGTTATTTCCAAAAAATATTCATGAAGAACTTGTAGGTAATTATTTTTGCCTAATTAAGTAATGAATATATATCACTTCATATGAGCTTTATATAATGTAGGTATTGGGGTCTTTTTTCAAGATTTGAGTGCACGAACACTCATAGAAGAAAGTTTGGAACAACTTTTAGTGAATATGCTGATCTTATTGTGCAACTTAGAGAAGATATTTCCTCCTTCATTCTTTGATGTTATGGAACATCTCCCAGTGCACCTTCCTCATGAAGCATTACTTGCTGGTCCTGTTCATTTTCGATGGATGTACCCATTTGAGCGGTTTATAAAAAATTTGAAAGGCAAAGCAAAAAATCTAGCAAAAGTAAAAGGATCAATCGTCGCTGGTAGTTTGGCAGAAGAAACCTCTCACTTCACATCGTACTACTTTGCACCCACCGTTCACACAAAAAAAAAGCACGATACGATGATGATGGCGTGGACCCAACTTATGAAGTACAAGGAGTCACTGATATCTTCTCCTCTATTGGTCGCCTCAGTGGAAAATTGAAAGAAGTTTGGTGGAGTAGTCCCGAAGACCGTCACGAGGCACACACATATATAATTCTAAATTGTACCAAAATGCTTCCGTTTAAAAGGTATATATATGTAAATTAATTGCATATATTTAATTCATGTGTCTACTATTACTTAATTAACATATATCTATACGTTTAGTTTATTTGTAAGTCAGGTAAAAAAACTATTGAAGGAATTTCAGAGGTTGAAGTACTCAAACGGAAAGATATGCACTTTGCACCCGGGTTGAAAGGACATGTGAAAACTGATTATTTAATTATGAGAATTCTAATTAAGTTATTTATTAATATTTAGTATAAGGAAATAAATTATGTTTAAATTAACCGTGTATGCAGGTTGACTATGATGATTCATTTTATCCACCATGGTTTCATGATTTGATTCAAGGTCCAATTGCTAACATAACAAAGACACCCATGTATTTCACCAGAGGATACACATTTCATACATTTGAATACAGTAAAAGGCGGGCAACCGCCAATTGGGGCGTATGTGTGAAGGGTGAAACAGATTTCTATAGGATCTTGCAATAAATTATTGAAGTGCAATTTGTAGGATTAATTGGGCTGAAATGTTTGCTCTTCAAATTTGACTGGTTTGATCTCGTAGTTAACAGAGGTGTTCGATGCAGCAAATTTGGAGTTGTGGATGTAAACGCAAGGAGAAGATACAACAAATTTAAGCCTTTTATTTTAGCATCACAAGCAGAGCAAGTTAGTTTCATTCCATATCCTAAGATCAAAGAATATGGAATCACTTGGTTAGCGGCTATTAAAATCATTCTCCATGGTCGAATTATTGGAGGTGGAGATTCACCCTTACAAGAAGAATCATGTCCAGATATACAAGCACCCGATCAAACTATAGAGGAGATTATGCTAATTGATCCGCAAAACCGAGAATACGAAGATATCCCTGATGATGACACCGATGGTGATCGTGATGAATTTGATGAAAGTGATGATGACGGTAGTAGGGATGATAGTAATGATAAAGGATCTGATTGACTATGTATAAAAACATTATTATCATGTATTAATAATGACAAATTATAAGACAAATCTTATTCGATGTTCTTATTCTAATTAGCATCACAGGTAGAGCAAGTTATCTATACGTCATATATTACACAATAAGAACACAATAATACGTTATACATTTTAAGACAAACCTTATACAAAACCTAATTAGAATTATCACTATACAACAATGATCCAATGAATTTGTCGTAAAGACGTTGTATAGTTAGCATCATTTTTATGACGAATTCGTTGTAACGACATCGTATAGTTAGCATTGTTTTTACGATGAATTTGTCGTAAGGACATTGTTCTATTAGTGTTGTTTTTACGATGTCGTACACTTAATGCCATCTTTACGAAAAATTCATTGTAAAGTCGTTGTCTTATTGACCACGCCTTTACGACAAATTCGTCAGACATTGTAAAGACTGTTTTGTTGTAAATTAGTTGTAAATTTACAACTTCTTTACAACGACAAGTATTTATATATATATAACCTACGAATTATCTCTCTCCTCGTTCATTCACAACTCTATCCCTTCTCTCTCTAAGGTTTGTCTCTCTTCCCTCTTGACATTTTTTTAGGTTGTTAGAAATTGAAATTTAGGTTACGCAATATAGAAATTAGATTTTAGAAATGGATTTTAAATTTTAGAATCGAATTTAGATTTTAGAAATGGAATTTAGATTTAATAATATAATTGATATTTGTTAATTAATGTTTATAATATTATTATAATTTTTAATATTGTAGATCAATCTATGGCTCCCCGTAACTAAAAACCAAGTGATATTGATATGAGTTCCTTTATCTCAAGTGAGAGTTCTTCATTCCCTCTAGCTCGGCATCATTTTTAATGGCCTTTGCCCACGATATAAGAGATTACATGTAAATACTTGAGGGTTTTGCAGGGTATACGTTAGAGCTATCAGTAAACTTAGTCTTAACTTTTTCTTCACTTTTGGACTTCCGCGAATATCTCTCACACGCAAATTTGTAGGTACTAGTGATAGCTACGTTGAGGGTTGATGGATCCATCAAGAGATGAGCTCCTCGTGCTGCCAGAATGAGAAAACTGAAAGTAAGTTCATTTCTTTTTAAGCTTATAATGGTCATGGACAATCAAGTTCTTAACTATCTATTTCTGAAAGAATGAAATCGTAAGGTTTGAGTTCGACCCCTGCATTCTCCTCTATTGACCGTCTCAGTGGGAAATTGAAAGAAGTTTGGTGGAGTAGTCCCGAAAACTGTCACACGGCACACACATATATACTTCTGAATCGTACCAAAGTGCTTCTGTCTGAAAGTTTTATATTTATAAATTAATTGTATATATTTAAGTTATGTGTCTACTATTACTTAATTAACATATATCTATACGTTTAGTTTATTTGTAAGTTAGGTAAAAGAAACTATTGAAAGAATTCCAGAGATTGAAGTACTCAAACGAGAAGAAATGCACTTTGCACCCTCTTTGAAAGGACAGGTGAGAATTGATTATTTAATTATTATAATTCTAATTAAATTATTAATTAATATTTAGTATAAGGAAATAAATTATTTTTAAATTAACCGTATATGCAGGTTGACTATGATGATTTATTTTATCCACCATGGTTTTATGATTTGACTCAAGGTTCAATTGCTATAACAACGACACCCATGTATTTCACCATAGAATACACATTTCATACCTTTGAATACGGTAAAAGGCGGGCAATCGCCAATTAGGACGTATGTGTGAAGGGTGAAACAGATTTCTATGGGATCTTGCAAGAAATTATTGAAGTGCAATTTGTAGGATTAATTGGGCTGAAACGTTTGCTCTTCAAATGTGACTGGTTTGATCCCGTAGTTAAGAGAGGTGTTCGATGTAGCAAATTTGGAGTTGTAGATGTAAACGCAAGGAGAAGATACAAGAAATTTGAGCCTTTCATTTTATCATCACAAACAGAGCAAGTTAGCTTCTTTCCATATCCTAAGAACAAAGAATTTGGAATCACTTGGTTAGCGGCTATTAAAGTCATTCTCCATGGTCGAATTATTAGAGGTGGAGATTCACCCTTACAAGAAGAATCATATCCAGGTATACAGGCACCCGATCAAACTATAGAGGAGATTGTGCTAATTGATACGCAAAACCGAGAATACAGAGATATCCCTGGTGATGACAATGATGGTGATCATGATGAATTTGATGAAAGTGATGATGACGGTAGTGGAGATGATAGTAATGATGAAGGATCTGATTGACTATGTATAAAATCGTTGTTTTCATATATTAATTATGACAAATTATAAGACAAACCTTATTCGATGTTCTTATTCTAATTAGCATCACAAGTAGAGCAAGTTATCTATACGTTATACGTTACACAATAAGAACACTATAATACGTTATACATTATAAGACAAACCTTATACAAAACCTACGATTTCTCTCCATCATCGCTCATTCACAACTCTTTCCCTTCTCTCTCTAAGGTTCGTCTCTCTTACTTCTCTACCCTTTTTTTAGGTTGTTAGAAATTTAGATTTAGGTTATGGAATATAGAAATTAAATTTTAGAAATGGATTTTCGATTTTAGCATGGAATTTAGATTTTAAAAATGGAATTTAGATTTTATAATATAATTGATATTTGTTATTTAATGTTTATATATTAATATAATTTTGAATATTGTAGATCGATCTATGGCTCCCCTTAAGCATACATGCCGATTGCACTACACTGAGTTCATCCAGGGTTCTTCATCGACATCTGGCGGCTCTACTTCTTCGATGGTACCGCAGACACAGTCACAGACTATTCCACAGACCCGTAATCCATCTCAGTCACAGCCAGATACGGATCCGCAACAGGATGAGCCCGTTGCGTCCTGTAGCTGGAGGTATTCATCCCGATCTTATGGTATCATCGGATACATCTTACGCATAGTACCAAGTGGAAAATCTTCTCATTGAAAAAAATCGCCAGAGTATGGATGTTTTGCATATTGATCGACCTAAGAGTACTTATTGGTACTTTTTCTACTTAATTATTAGTAATTATATTCATTAATTCATTTTAATAATTTTAAATTAAAATTAATTGAAGTGGGGCGTATAGATAATTAACATATATCTATACATATACTTTCATTTGTTTTACGAGTTTCAGGTTTGGTGTTGATAGTAAAGTGGGGCGAAGCATCACAGATTGCATCAAGAGCTACTTTGTCGAGCCGACCCCGAATTGGACATCGACCCCACACTATATTCGCATTACTTGGTTTAAAATTTTTGCGGTAATTATTTTTCAACTAATTTTAATTATTTCTTTTATTTAAAATTTATCTAATAAATTTATATTGATTTAATTTTTTGACAGCAACGGTGGAACTGGGACGTGTCCATCAACGAGACGGTACAGCATGAGTTCAACAAGAAGGTGATGAAACAGCTTTCTAATACCGTTTTGGACTGGAAGACTGATTGGGAGGTCAAGGGAGACGATGACAAACCTTGCGTCATGACGACCACAGTTTGGGAGGGGCTAAAGCGTTATTGGGGACAGCCTCATTTAATGAAGAAGTCTGCTCAGTGTTATGCTTCTCGGACGGCTTGCCACTCACTATGCTTCACACTGCTAGACAGACTCCCTTTGGCGGAGTTTCTTTACAGATGGTAAATTGGTTTATTTTAAATTTAAATATTTAATTAATTCATTTTTCATTAATTTGATATTAACTATTTAAGTTTTATAATTTTTAGGCTGAAGAGTCGGGACATATTCCTTCTCTTCCGAATTTGTTCAAGCGGACTCATAAGAAAAAGTCTAATGTTTTTGTTGACGCTAGATTAGAGAAGCTGCATAACAACGTCGTAGGTGCGGTCCAAGAGCGTCAGACTCAGCTTTCCCAGGAAATCATTGATGGTACTCCTGCAGTGTTAACTACTTTAGAAGTTGACACAATTTTCAAACAGGTACGTCGTTGATGTATATTATTAATATTTAATTATATTATTAAGTTATTTATTTAATTTCATTGTTTAATATTTTTTACAGCTTGCTCAGAAGAAGAAATGATGGATTATTAGAGTAGGATCCGCCCAAGATCTCCTGAGAGTCACTTTCTCTTGGATAGGGGAAAATTCTCTACGTGCTGAGTTCATGGCTATGCATACTGAGCAGATTGCACAGCTACAATGATTGACAGATAAGAAGTTTGCAGCAATGGAGTCCATGTTTGATATCTTGGTTACAAGCAATTCGCATGCGATGGAGGCATTAAAGCGTAGACGTCAAAACCTCGGAATTCGGACATCGACCAATGAGAATGTCGATTTGAACCAAAGATTAGCGGATGAGCAAGATGACCGTAGTCAGGATTTATTAGACGAACTTTTGAGATGATTTATTTTTTATTGTAATTATTTTGTATTTTAATACTTTCGTAAAAATAATTTTAATGTTTTAAAATGATTTTTATTTAAATTATTCATTTTTTAATCTTTAATAATCCAAAATTATTTTGTATTTTAATTTTTATTTGTAAAAATATTAATAAATTTCGTCCTAAATTCGTCGTAAGATTATGCGTCCCAAAATCGATGTAAAACGTTTCGTCCCTAATTCGTTGTAAACATTTTTCTCGCTAATTTGTTGTAAAATAAATTAGTCCATAATTCGTTGTAAATTGTTTCGTCGTTACTTCGTTGTAAAACTAGCGATGTTAAGTGGTCGTCAAAGAGACTTTAAAATTAACAACTCTGTTACATCGAATATTCTTTACGACGAATTTACAATGTTTCTCTCTCCTCCCTAATTTACAATGTGTTTACAACGAATACTTTACGTCACTTTTACGACGAAATCCTGTCTTGTAAAATTGCCAATAAATTTACAACGAATATCTCATTACAATGATCAGGATACGACAAAACTGGTTTCGTCCCTAATTCTTTGTAAACAAAATTTACAACGAATTGCCAACGAATTTGGCCCTCGTAAACTACCTGTTTTCTTGTAGTGTTGACTTAATCCATGAATTGGTATGGCTACAATGTGAAAGCTCTGAGTCTACTAGAATCAAAGTCTCCATTAGATCTCTATCTATATCCAAAAAAATATCTAATCATTTCTTGCTATTCATATATACAAAATAATCCAGGAGAATTTTTTTTTAATTTACACTTGAACCTATCAATAAAAAGTAGCTAGCTTTGCTAGATTGGTGGTTTCAAAAACATTATATATATAAAAGAGAGAATGTCTCTCCAGCATTTGACACATGAAAAAATTTAAATTTTTTTATCAGCCAATTTGATTATAAGATTAAAACATCTTATCAAAATTATTGCACGTCATCATGTATTAGGTCGATTAGAATCGTCATCGCTTTCTTCCTTCATCTTTTTGTGAAACGTTTCATCTCTCATCATCATCAATTTCATCACCTAAAATAATTTTTTTATCTTCTGTAAATTTTAATATCTCTTTCAATCTTCTTTCCCGATGTCAACCTTAAATATCCTAAGAATCGCTTTGAGTAACCTTCACACACTCCTTACATTGGCCATGATAAATTCACTGTCTCATCTAATCCACAAATCTTCGTAGCAATCTTTTCTTCTTCAATAGCCTATGAAATCTTCAGGGCACAAGGTCTAAAAGCTGCTGATCGAAATCTTGCCTACAATCAAAGGGTCTCTTTTCATCGGATTCAATAAGTATTCATCAGTTTTTGGTAAATTTTAACAATCAAAGAAAAACACCATCTAAAAAAAAGATAACCAGTTTGTCCTTTGGAACTTGACGTAATGTTAGAAAGAGTTTCGCTTTGTCTCTAAGCAAACTTTTGGTAAAATCATTATTTATTCTTTGTTGGAGTTTTTCTGTTTACTCTGAAATTTCAATGAGGAAGTCTCTCCTATCGTCTTTTCCTGAGATTTAGTTCAGAGTTCTTATGGTATATACTTTGTTTTGGGATTTTTCATATTTTGTCTTTTGTTTTTCATGATTAACAATTCACTTGATTTGGTTTTTCGATTCTTATTTGATCAAAGAAATGATCAGAACTCCATTGTTTTAATTCATTTAAAAGACATCAAAATCGTCAATAAAACTGGCAGCTTTATTTTTTTTGACTGAAATTTTGCAGGAATTCGATAGATGGTTTCTCACTAACAAGAGTAAATAAAAACCATATTTTTGTAATTTCAAAGTTAAGTTTTGAACCAACGGAGGAGGAGAACTCGTCCTTGGTGTGATGGTGGTCCGTTCAGCATTGTTTGAAAGAGTACAAGACAAGGCTTGATCAAGGTTTAAGTAATGAAAATGTTCAAATCCGTCGTCAAAAGTATGGTTACAATGAGCTAGCAAAGGAGAAAGGCAAGCCCTTGTGGCATCTTCTATTAGAACAGTTCGATGATTCGCTTGTGAAGATTCTTCTCGGTGCAGCGTTTATAGCTTTCGTTTAAGAGCTTAAAGGAGAAAACGAGGAAAATGGTTCAGGTTCAGGGTTTGAAACTTTTGTTGAGCCATTTGTGATTGTTTTGATTCTGATTTTGAACATCATGTCTCAGCTGGGTTAGTTTCTCTCACACTGACTCAGCATTTTTTTGTGCTTTAGAGCTGATAACTCAGCAAAAGTTTTGTACTAATCGACCAATAGAATCACGGTATTAAAACAAGTCTCCAGAAAAATATTCGAGGAACGCAAAGCGTTTCATTCCATGGAATCTGATACGAGGAGGAAGATAAATATCACTCAGCGTATATCCCATTCAGCGCCGGTTTGGATTCAACGAACGTGCCGCTCTGCCAGAATCATTAGGATATGTGTAACACTCTAAACCCGCAAATTCATGTTCAACACATTTTTAGTAAAGCCTTGGGCGGACCTCACACTTAACCATTTCAAGTTCCATATTTCACTAAGTCAAAATTTGATTTTTAAATGAAATGTGACAAACCCAAACATTCATAATTAAAGACGATTCCATTTTCATTCAATTAAAATCGGTGTTCAAACATAAACTCAACTTAGACGGTAACCTAACAAAATCCAAAAACAGTCCTAGCATGAAGTTCAATTAAAATAGCATAAATAAAAACCCAAGTTTCCTCCTAAATCCATCTCCTCTCCCTTCTGCCTTGGTCTCGCACCTACTCGCCACTTTCCCGAGCATTGGCTTGCTCATTACCTACAAACACACGAATTACATAAGCAAACGAATTTGCTTAGTAGTTCGGTCATCCCGTCCCACAAGGCTATAACCAGAACAAGCATTCAATAACAAATCAAATAAACCAAAGAACAATCACGATCTAGGGTTAACAAGTCGATTATCATAACTATCCGGGTTACTTCTGAATCAGTTATTGTAACCAATCCTTTCATTCATATATCTTATCAAACACGAACCTTTGGTTCTAAATTACAATCACGATCCCTTATCTCTCAAACACGAGCCCTCGGTTCTAATTCACAAACACGAGCCCTTGGCTCTATTCACACACCCGCCTTCGGCTCTAATTCACAAGCACGAGCCCTCGGTTCTAATTCATAATCACGAACCACACGGTTCTATTCACATTCAACCTAACCATTCTAGGGTTCCATTCAATCTATTACCAAACACAAGACTAATCAAGCCTCACAGTCACGAACTCAACTTTGCCTTAGCTTTCTTTTCGATTTCTTTTTGTTCTATGGGGTTCGATTTGCCCTTTCCAACAAAACCCTTGACTCAATTCAGATCCTAACATGATGTCACGAGATCGATCTTGCTTTCTCTCTTTTTCGTGCTTTCTCTCTCTAACTTTTAGGTCAACTTGCGGATTCTCTCTTATTGGGGTTTAAGGGTCATATTTATACTTTTAATCCTAACCCTAATCTCCTTATTGGACCGAAACTTAAACCCTTTCTCTTCTTAGCCCTTTTTCATACCTTTTGGCCCATGATCCATTCCTTGGCTCATATTTCTTAACCTTTTTCACTTTGGCCCATTAGCCTTTTCGAGCCCTTTTTAATTCTAACTCATTCACTTCATCACTTCATGTCCAAACCAAAGTCAATTCATGTCCGAACCAAACTCAACTCATCGAGCCGTTCATTTCCATCCGATCCGGATATTGCTGTCCGAACTGGCCGCGCGCGTCCGATCCACGCGGTTCGTGCGGTCAGTGCGATCCGTTCCGACCATTCCGGTCCGTTCTGATAAGGTTGTCCGTTCCGACCGTTCCTGTCCGATCGACCAAGCTGTCCGATCCGACCGTTCCTGTCTGATCCGACCAAGTTGTCCGATCCGACCAGACTTGTCCAATCCGACCATGCTGTCCGATCCGACCAGACTTGTCAGATCAGACCATGCTGTCCGATCTGACCAGATATGTCCGATCCGACCAAGCTGTCCGAAAAATCCAATCTTGTCCTAAAATCCTTCCTTAGCCTATTTTTCNCTTAGCCTATTTTTCATGGTTTTTCATGCTCTTTCTCATTCCTTAGGCTTCCAATGTTTTTTCTTAACTCGTCTAAACCAAATGCCCTAGTTTGGCTCGTCCGTTCGTA
>OVBA01000569.1:0-62578 GCA_900406435.1 Lepidium aucheri | reverse complement strand
TGCCCTATTCTAGTAATTAACCCAAAATTTTGCTTTATTCTAGCAAATCACTCAAAACTAATTTGATTTTTGTTTTTTTTGTAAGAGACTAATTTGATTTTTCCTCTATTGATTAATTTACATCTTCCTCGGATTCTCATCTCTTAGATCTTAGCTCTCATATGACTTTTTTTTCTTTACTAGTTATCCATAATAATAAACATAATTCAATCATTTGTCCTTGTGCTACGTTGTTCTTGTTCGCCGTCCACGCAATAATTATAATTGTCCAAACGTAATGTACATGTGTATACAACTGAAAAACACGCAATTACTAGATTTTTTTATGAAAAAATATCAATTTAACTTTGTATTTACTGAAAATGGTTAATTAAATTTGAAATTTTAGATGTGGTTGATTAAACTTTCAATTTTTTGTTGACTTTTGAAAAATCCTCAACTTTATGTTGATTAGGCCAATTAACCTTTTGCAAAAAGGAATTAAAATTCGTTGATTTAAAGTATCAAAGACAACATTTTAAATCAACGAATTTGAACTCATTTTTGAAAGAAAAGTGCAAATAAGGCTTATGGATTCTTTATAACGAAGATAGGAAGTGAATCGAACTTCCAATTTCTAATTTGGTTTTCGATTTTAGAGTCAATTTTGATTCCAATTTTGCAAAAGGTTAAATTGGCTTAGTCAATGCAAAGTTGAGAGTTTCTTGAAAAATCAACAAAAATTGAAGGTTTAATTAATCACATCCAAAATTTAAGGTTTAATCAACCATTTTCAGTAAATACAAGGTTAGATTAACATTTTCCTGATTTTTTATCTATAGTATTCGATTCATCCCGAGTTGGCATGCTCAAAATTACAAGGATCTAGGGCAACTAAAAATATATCTACAATGCAATTTTTTATAACAAAAATATAATATAATTTTAAATTAATATCTATTAAACGAGAAAAATAAGTTTTTGTTAAAAATATAATATTTATTCTTTTGATTTTAATTTAAAAAAACTCACTAAATTTACATTGTTTTCTTTCTTATAAATATATTAACTAACATTTTATGATATAGTTCAAAATAAAAATTTGATTAGTTTTAGATTTGAAAAAATATTTTATAACGGAGAATTACTTCTCACATAAACATTTAACTTTATGAAAAAAGTATTTATAAAATTCAAAAACCGATTGATTCTATTATATAAAAACCAAAAAGATCATTATAAGAAAGAAGCCTTAAAAAAGATGTTAAAGAATAGGTGGCCTAGTTGGTTTGCCTCTGATTTAGGTAGCCATGAGGTGGCAAGTTCAAATCCCATCTTATGCCATTTGGAGAACTTAGGCTATGGATCGGGCCTTGTTTTGCATGTCTATGGAGTTTTGAAAAATACCTTTAGCTGTTGAGGCTAAGAAGGGAATTGAGGTAAGGCTGGCATAAGAGAATGAAATTACTGATTACTTGTTATTAAAAAGAAAACCAAAAAAACCATTATAACATATAATTTTTCAAATTTAGAGGCTTGGAACAAATTATTTGACAAAAAGCCGAAAGGAATACTTTTCTTTTATTCACACATGTGTACATGGTATTCCACACTGGGTCCGACTGGTGCACTTGAGGCAACAATTTGGAAAAATTAGTACTTGAAACAAAATATATTTGAAATCGACTATTTGAATATAGCAGTTGACTGAAGAAATTTTCAAATAAATATCGCTTGAAGACTAATATTGACTGATAACATTATTATGGTTGAATAGTGTAATGATATAAAATTTTAGTATGTAAAATTTGATTTAAAATAATTATTCTAAAATGTAAGAAATAACATATAGTTTAATATTTTTTATACTAGCAAATGAAATTTTTTGTATTTGTAAATAAATGATTATTTTTTGAAGCATAATATGTATCATATATTATTTCTTGAACCATAATTATGCATAAAATATAAAAATAAATAATTATCGTAAATAATTCTGTTTGAAAACGACCTAAATAAGTTCAAATGACGTTTTGCAAACCACATTTTCACTGCAACTAGTCATACCAACTATGCATTTGCATCATCTACCAAACTTTATACATTATATTATTTTTATGACATTTTCAACAAACCCTTAAAACCTCAAATTTTGAAATTTTTTCAAATTCAACAAATTCTCAAAACTTCAAAATTTTAGGTTTTGAGTAGTGGAACTTCAAATTTGAAGTTTTGAATAGTGGAATCTCTAATTTGAGGTTTCACTATTCAAGACTTCAAAACTATTTGGTATTTATAATTTAGTCCTTCTATTTATATGTAATACTAATTATAATATTAAACTTTGTTTTAAATATAATAAGTATATTAATACATAATCAAAGTTTCTAATGAAAAAATATCAAATAACATCAAAAAAAAATATTATACAAACAAAAAAATACATCAAAAAATATTATACAATCAAAAAATGCATCAAACAAAACATATTTGTAACTTTATAATTCTAGTTTTTTTGTGTATTATAATCATAAATGTAACCTTTTATTATATTTAATTATCATGTGACTTTATATATTTATGTGATATTGTGTATAATTTTTTTGTATGTTTTATATTCTATTTATAAAGTATTATCATTTTTGAAACTTTTATTCAATCCTAGGAATTATAATGTAAATTACTAATAGTTTTAAGAGTTTTTTTAATATTGTTGTTGGAATTCACTCCTTTTAAAACTTTTTTTGAAGATTAACTCCTTTCATTTTGAGGTTCTTTGTTGAAGATACCTTTAGAACACCAGATATGAATATTAAAACACACAATCTGGTTCTATATATCAATCATTTTTCTTGAAAAGATACAAATATTTAATAATTTAAATAAAATATGGAGATCTCTTAGCTTATCTCCCAAGAGTTTTCATGAAGCTGTTTGATTCTCTCCTCCTTCAATCACCGATTGGAGCACACCACAAGGTTTCTTCTATTCTAGTTTAAATATGTCTCATGTTTAGTTTTCAATAAGGTATGGTTTATCAACACTCAGATCTCATCAAAACTTTCCATTGTTCTACCAGCTTTAGATCTGATTCAGTTTCGTCAAATTTCATCAAGATTGTTAGTTTCTATTTGTTGCTGTGATTTCTACTTACTTTTAGGAAAAGTAAATCTCTGCTATGCCGGAGTAGCCTGAGTTGGTATTCACAGATGGATTTCATTGTTGGAGTATATTTAAATGCAACCATTTCTAAGGGAAAGAAGCATATGAGTGTAATCTTTTCAAGTCTACATAACTCATAAGAGAAGACAAAGAATCAGAAATAGCAATGATCTTGGTGTCTTTATGTAAGTTATGTTTCTTAGATGCTTGTAAACTTTTGTTAATTGTTAATAAAATTTTCTTTTCGGAAAAAAAAAATAAAATAAAAATAATATAAAATATGGAGGACCAAGATATATTTATATATCGGCGTGCATGTGTTTGTATGATACAATCTTTTGATGTGATGGTTGGTTTTAAGTTAAGTAGGGGTCGTAATGCATGTGATGATCTAAGTTTTTGTGTGTGTTAATGCTTTAAATATATTAAATGTGGATTGTTAAGTAAGACGAAAGAGATTAAAGGCGCAGAAAGAAGAATCCTAGGCTCAAGGGCCTCTCTAACACCTATCAAGTCTATTATTTCTAACTAAGTATTATTTTAGGCTTTTTGCCAGATTCAAAAGTCATTTGTTACCATATTATTTTCGACTTCAATCTCAATCATAGATTATTATCAACTTATGTTTGGGAATTTCAGTATTATATTTTCAATATGAATTATAAGAAAAAAGTATACATTTTAATTATTTTTGTTAGAAGTGGATATGAGATCCTAAGGTCCGTAAATAATTATCAAGACTAAATGGTGAACTCAACAAATTAAGGAATCATCTCGCGAAAAATTCTCCTTGGCAACTCATCGTATCTCAGTTTAATAGGAACTCAGCTAACATATCATCAAGGGGAGAAATGGAAATATTTCTATTCCGATTTGGAATATTTCCAAAAATTTTGCAAGAATCTTCTTATGAACAGAAATATTGTACTTCTATTTTTATCCATCTGTAAACCGCCTCTATATTTTATAAATATGGGAGAAGATCTCCAAAAGAGACCAAATTTTCACATTTCACACACAAGCAATACAGAGCAATTCAGCCATTTAAACTTTCCTTTCGTCCTTAAAAGAACAGAGTCCTTACCCATCTTCCTTCTTTAATCTCCGAGTTAGATTTAAAACCTTTGTGTTAAATCTTGCTTGAACAATTAGCACCGTCTGTGGGGACGACATTAAAAGATTTCTTATGCATAAGAAAGTAATGAGAATAGCCATCACAACAATGATAGGAAACAACAATGCAATTAAATCACCGACAAGACGTGTCAATGACTCGCTTCAAAGCAACCCGAATAAACTCGTGATTCAACTCTGAATCAAGTGTAGAAAAAAAACCGGGAGGAGCTCCATGAGGTTCCAAACCTTCTGGGACCACCGGCCGAGCCACCGTCATTCGCAGCCATGCTACAGAATCTACTGGCACAACTAGAAGCAACAGAGCAAAGAAACAATGAACGCTTTAATCAAATCAAATCAAGAACCGGGTTGAATGGAACTAGACATTTGCCTGCGCAAGGAATACACACCCTGTGGAAGTACTCGCCAGTGTGTAGAGAAATTTATTCGACGAAACGCCGAGTTCGCAGCTGACCAATGTAGTAAGAAAAGGTCATGCTCCTACATCATATGCTCCCATACCACAACCTATATCGGCGATGCTTGATGCAACAACCATCTTAGGAATGATAGACAAGATGAGATCACAATTCCATCAAGAAACTAGTTCAGCGCCAGAAATTAGACGAATTCCTGTCCAAGCTCAGAATTCACCATTCTCGCAAAGGTTAAGGAGGGTCTCAGTGAATTGTGGACCAAGACTCTGTTGCTCTTCATACGACACAAACGGACCCGCTGGAATTCTTGAGTACCTTCAACATCATGATGGGCAAAACAAACTATAACCCAGAGCAGAAGAGGCAGCGTATTGTCAACTTTTCGCTGAAAACTTAACTTGAAACGCATTAGTATGGTTCACAAAGCTCTTGACTGGATCAATTGAGAGCTTCAACCAATTAGCCAAGTTATTCATGAAGCAATACACAATCTTTTTCAACTAAAACACCTCAGCGGTAGAGTTACGATCCTTAAAATAAGGGTACAATGAGTCTGTGAAATCATATCCACGAAGATTCAGAAAAATAATGACCAAGGCCAAAGTAAGTGACAACATGGTGATCAGCCTTGAGGACGGAAATATTCAGCAACGAAGCAATAAAACCAGACCTTTTCATAAATTGGCCAGCAACTGTCTCATATGCTTTATGTAGAGGAGCTAGAAATGTCGAATATCTCGAAGAACAACAAATTTTGATTAGAGCACATAAGGCATCCAAGGTTCCTAAGACTAAGGGATCCAAAGAGGAGTACCAGGAGCTGAGACAACACTACAACAAGAGAAAGGGGCACATGTGTGCAGTATTTTAAGTTGAAGAAGCAAGAAGTCAAGCTAAGAAACAGTGGGACAAAACGTGGAATAATACTTGTAACCAGACTGAGTATTGCGCCTTCCACAACCAAGGTGGACATCCAACATCAAAGTGTAAACAACTGCAAAAACTCCTCACTAAGAAATTTAGCAAATGAAAAGTGAGAGTTTTTGCAGAAGAGACACATCTACTTTAAATGCAAATGCATAAAGAAGCAGAATTGTGAGATGTAGCTAACAAATTGGTGAATCATGAAGATGGCACAACTGAAAAACTGAAACGAGTAAGAAACAAGATCAAAGTTCCCGAGTTAGGACCAGAAAGAATAGATGTAAACATTATCATGGGAGGGTTACAATCGTGTAACAACACAATACAGTCAACAAGAATTATGAGCAGAAAGTTGTAGCTGCAATCAATCCTAAAACCTTATCTCCAGGAAAATATTTGAAGTCGGTTGACGCAGAAATAATCTTTACATCAGAAGATAAGGAAGGAATAAGTTTCCCTCATAACAACCCTCTTGTTGTGAAACTCTATACTTATCGATACATGAAGCTTGGTGGTCTGATTTTCAAAGAAACACTCGATAAAATGGCATTCCGGGATGTTAAGCTTAAACCGGTAGACAGAACCTTCACCACTTTCAAGAGAAGTTCAACTCTCGACATAGGAACTGTCAAGCTGCCAATTTGTATAGTAGGAATTATGATATGGATTAACCTCTTAGTAGTCAACAAACCTTCGATTTACAACATCATTCTTGGAACCTCGTGGATCCACACAATGAAAGCCATTCCTTCAAGCTATCATCAATGTGTAAAATTTTTGATTGACATTGGAGTCTATACACTACGAGATGATCAGAAGATGTCATGAACATGTTTTATTGCCGAATTAAAACTACGCAATAAGTCTTGCATGATAACAGCGTCTATCAGCAGTAAAGCCATTTCAGAACCTCTTGCAGCCAAAAAGCCAGACTAATCAATAGTATAGCTCCTGAACATTGATTTAGCAGATTCATCAAAGTGTACCAGCATCAATGTGAACTTGGATAAGAATACCCGAGAAAAGCTAATTCGGCTCTTAGAAGAAAATGTTAAGACCGTCAAATGGTCCACAAAAGACATGTCCGAAATTGATCCGCAAATAGGAAGTCTTAAACTAAATATCAACCCGGCATACAAGCTAATCAAGAAAAATAGATGAAAGCTAGGTCCCGAGCGGATAAAGGCGGTAATCAACAAAGTTAAAAAGCTGACTGATACTAGATCTATTGTAGAGGTCCAATATCCAGAAGGGCTAGCTAATCTGGTTGTTGTTCTGAAGAAAAACAGTAAATGGCAGGTCTGTGTCGATTTCACCAACTTGAACAAAGTCTACCCAAAAGATAGTTTCCCTTTACCAAACATTGACTGAATCGTCGAATCAACAATGAGAAATGAATTGTTATCATTCATGGATGCATTCTCGGGTTACAGTCAGATTAGTATGCATCCAGAAGATAGAGAGAATACCTCGTTTATAACCGAGCGAGATAAATATTGCTACAAAGTTTACCATAATGCATGCGACATACTAGCTACTTGTCAACAAAATATTTCCTTATCAACTCGGTCAAACAATGGAAGTCTATATTGATGATATGCTGGTTAAGTCACGAAAAGTAGAAAATCATGTGAATCATTTAGCACAATTTTTCAAAACACTAAACGAATATAAAATGAAACTCAACCTGGCAAATGCACTTTCAGAGTAACATCAGGCGAATTTATTAACTACATAGTTGCACAAATGGGAATTAAGGCAAATCCAAAACAGATCAAGGTAGTTCAGGAACTACTTTTTCCAAGAAACAAGTGGGAAGTCCAAAGGCTCACATGACAGATTATTGCATTGAATCAATTTATCTCTCGCTTAATAGACAAGTGCCTTCCTTTCTACTAACTACTCTGGGGAGACAGAAACTTCATATGGGACAAATAATGTGAACATGATTTCTCTGAGTTAAAGAAGTACTTTTCAGCTCCACCCATGCTAGATAAACCCAAAGAAGGTGAACCACTCTACTTGTATATTGCAGCCTCGGAGCAGTGTACAAATAAGAGAAGACTGATGAGTTCAACATCCGATCTTCTACGTTAGCAAACCTCTAGATGGAGCAGAGTCGTGGTATCCATCTACCAAGAAGCTAGCCTTAGTAGTCGTTATGTCGGCAAGGAAGTTAAGGCCATATTTTCAGTTTCACACAATAATTGTTCTCACCAATTATCCATTATGAACAATACTGCACAACCCAAAACAGTCAGGGAGATTAGCCAAGTGGGCGATTGAACTCAGTGAGTATGATATTGAATACAAGGGGTAAACCAGTGCAAAGTCAAAAGTATTAGCAGATTTTCTTATCGAACTAGCTCTTGAGTTAGAACCGGTGGAATCAGATGAAGCTTTGCAGACTTGGAAACTCTTCATTGATGGATCGTCTTCCTAGCACAGATCTTAAGTTGGAATCTGATTAGAAAGTCATACTAGAGAAATCCTAGAGCAGTTATTTTGTATAGCTTTTCCAGCATCCAATAATTGAATTCGAGTATGAAGCATTAATTGCCAGAATCCAACTTGCAAAGGAAATCGGAGAAACTCAGATTTAGTGTTATTACGACTCAAAGCTAGTAGTCAACCAAGTTAACAACGATTATGATACAAAGAAAGATCAGATAGAGGCCTATATGAGAGTTGTCAAGGACCTGTCTTACGATCTAAAGTTTAAGATCAACGAAATTCCACGAGCAGAGAATACTTTGGTTGATGCTTTAGCAGCTTTAGCATCAACAACCGACCTGTTTCAAGGAAACTTAACTATTATCTCACAAATTACCAACATAACAGATAAACTTGAGACATCAATGCCCAATCCAACCTACCCACCGAAAAAGTTATCGACTAGATAGACAAAATCTTGGCTTACATCTTGGATGGTGAAACCCCGGACGACAAATTGACGACAAGGTGACTAAAAGCAAAGTGTGCTTACTACATCCAACTCGATGGAAAACTATACCATTGAAGTATAAATGGCACTTTGTTTAATTGCATTCATGGCAACAAAACGATATTGGTAATGAATGAGACACATGAAGGAGCAAGCGGAAACCATTCAAGAGGAAGATCCTTGGTGCAGAAAATTTGAACTCTCAGATACTATTGGCCAACATTGGCACATTATTGCGAGGTGTACACAACAAAATGTGAGAAATGCCAATGGCATGGACCTTTAATTCACGCTCCGACTGAGGAATTAACATTGACTGTAATGCTTTACCCGTTAATGAGTTGGACAATAGAAATAGTCGGGCTCTTACTTTCTTCTCAACAAAAATGGTTCATGTTTGTCATGACCGATTACTTTTCCAAGTGGGTTGAAGCAGAAGCTTACTCCCAGGTCAAGGAAAAAGATGTTGTCCAGTTCATTTGGAAGAATTTTATCTATTGTTATGGCTTACCATATGAAATCATCACAGATAATGGTCCCAATTTATCTTAGAAAAATTTACAAACTTCTATGCCAAGTGGAATATACGGATCAACAAATTCACACCACGAAAATCATAACAAAATGGACAAGCCGAAGCTACCAACCAACTGATTCTAGATGGACTCAAGAAGCGTCTTGAAGAAAATAAAGGTTGTTGGGCATAGGAATTACCTGGCATATTCTGCTCACATCAAACTAGTCCAAGACGTTTAACAGGTAAAACTCCTTTCTCTCTATCACATGGAATGGAAGCTTTGACTCCTGTCGAGGCAAGTGTACCAACTTTGCGAAGGATACACTCCCCAACACACGAAGACCCGAACAATGACACAATGGAAACCAGCTTGGATGAGTTAGAAGAATTACAAGATGACGCATTGCTCTGTGTACAGAATTACCAGCAACATGCTGCAAAGTACTACAACAAGAAGGTGTGAGGTTAGCACTTCACAGAAGGGGACCTTGTACTCTGAAAAGTATTCGAGAATACAGCTAAGGTTCACTCAGGAAATCTCGGTGCTAATTCGGAAGAGCCATACAAGTTTGAAAAGTTATGAAACTCGGAGTATACGAGCTCACAACAATGGAAGGAGAGGTGATTCCACAAAGCTGTAATTTCATTAACTTGAAGTGTTACTACTACTGACACTGCACCATCTCAGAACTTCTTGCATTATTCCTTGATGCCTCTCTAAATTCTTAACTATGTAATCAGAACTACATTTTGACTTGATCCCTTCGGGTACGTAGGTAGCCTTCTGGTGTAGCTAGAACATTTAAAATTCTCATGATGTCACCTATTCGGCAAAAAAGGAGAAATATCTATACATATTTGGTAAAGGCTAAGACCCAACTCTCTAAGCTGATTCTTAAAACCTCGCCGAGTTTGAAATTTCGCAAAACTTTCATCAAGTTTTAAAATCTCTTGAAAATGTCAAGACCCTACTCTCTAATCCAAGCTGTTAAATCTTGCTGAGTTTGAAACCTCGCAAAACTTTCATCGTGTCTTTAAAAATCTTGAAAAGGCTGAGATCCTACTCTCTAAGCCGAGTCTTAAAACTTCACCAAGTTTTAAAATCTTGCTTGTATTAAGCCAAGTCCAAAACCTCACACAACCTAAGTCGAGTCTTAAAATCTCACTGAGTCTTAAAATCTTGCTTGTATTTAAGTCGAATCTTAAAATCTTTCACAACCTATGCCAAGTCTTAAATCTCATCGAGTCTTAAAATCTCGCATATATTAAGCCGATTCTTGAAATCTTGCTGAGTATAACTCGCAAGAAAGAACTTACGAGATTAAATCTCACTAAGGGAAAAACAATGGGGTCTATCCTCAAACTACAAGATCTAATTCTCATACTTAAACCGAGATCATGTTCTCGTCAGTACGAGATCTAGTTCTTACACTTTAACTGAGACCAAGTTCTCACCAAATATGAGATCCAATTCATAATTTAACCAAGACTAAGTTCTTACAAAAGCCAAGATCTAGTATCTTGCATACCTAAAATGACAAAACTAAGATTTCATGCAGAAGCCCAAGACCAAGCTTCATAAAAAGGATTAAAATAGGGGCTTAGCTCTCCGCAAATCCTAAATCGGCACCTAGTCTTCACTTATTGTTCAAAAAATAAATAATGGTTTGACTTTGTATAAATTAAATAATAAGGCAAAATAACTGAAATCATCTTATATTCATCTTGGAGGAAAAGATTTTACAAAATAACACAACTGAGATCAAATCCAAAGATCAATAGCAAAAAGGGATCCAAACAGTCGGACTAGGTAAAAAACAGAGGGCAAAAATATAAAACTCTGACCACTAACACTGAATTGTTGCTTCAACAGCAAAATATAATCTAAAACATGTTCGAGTATTTTGAAAATTTTGGCTTGGTTTGGTTTTGGATATTTGGGATCGGGTTCGGGTTCGTGTTTAGGTTTTAGGAAATATGCCTAGGGCTAACCAAAAGGCTCACAAATCTCGAAAATCAGGACAACCAAGTCATCAGGAAGCAACACCATCAAAGTCTCTTTCTCAATAATCTCTTTAAACTTATGCAAATCATTGGTCACATATTCAACGAGCACTGAAGAGACATTGACATTCCAGCACGATAGCGACTCCAAAAAATTGTTTGAACCCTGGTACTGAGCATACAAGAGTCGAGCAGCTAAATTGGTATCAAGGTCGCTAAAACGAGCAGTAATCCTCTTGAATTGGTTAGAGAGCTGGCTCGACAAGTCTTGCTACATCTTTAACTTTTCTAAAATCAGAGCATCATGCAGTTGGGAGTCAAACTTTTCCTTGATCTCATAAATCGCAGATCAAAGTTTCGAAAAGGTGTCATTTGCCTTCTCGACAGCTTTAAAAGAAATTCGATCCGTCTCGGTGCACTTTAACAAGTCTGTTAGAGTCAAATTCTCCTTTACCTGCTTCAGCACCCTATCTTGCTCTGGTTTCAATTCGGCCTTGACCAGAGCAAGTTCTTCCTCTAACTTAGCCAATTTTGATTTGGCCTCGACCGCCTCAAGGTGAGACTTGCCAGCACGATAAGCAAGATGAATATGTCTCTGAGAGTCCCCATCACCTTTTGCACGAGAATTCTCGCGGTCCAGTTGAGATGGGCAATGAACTAGTCAGAAAAGTCAAAACATTAGTGGATCAGAAATAAGGTAGTTCTAACATATAAAAGGAGATAAACCTAAAAGATTATATACGCAGTCTCCTCATACTCATCCACATTGTGCATTTGATCCGGAGGAGGAAGTAGCTCCAAAGTAGTTATGGTTTGACGCATAAGATCAGTGCATTCAGAACAAAAGGAGAGCACCGAATCTATACTAGTATGGTTGTGAGTGAACCGAAAGTCGGCAACGGCCTTTCTCCTTTTTCTAGAAGTAGACTCAGAACAAGGACCTTCAAAAATTCCTGCGTTTCTTGGCATTTCCTTTTGCTACCACAATTGCCGCGGACGACTTGCTCTTTGGAGATTAAGAATCCCTAGGAACGATAGAATTGGCTGCCTTATCCAAACTAGCTGCTTAAGCGACGTCAAAAGAAGGAGGGCATGTATTATCAACTTGAAGAGGTGCAGCACTGAGTTGGAGAACATTCACCTCTGAAAGATGAGAAAGCGACTTATCAAGACCATCCATAATTTCAAGCAATTGAAAATCACCGAGACCCATTTCTTTACTGAGATCACTGGTAAAATGCCAAGAAAATACAAGGATGTCATAAATATCGAGAAATAAAGCAATTTTTAAAAGAGTTAACTTGAAAAGCTACCTTGAGTATATCATAAAAGCAACAAGAGATCAAAACACTTTGAGTAAATTTGCCAAGATAATTTGGAGACCGTTTGGAAAGTATCGACAAAGTACCTACTAAAGAAAGTCTTGTTGATTAAATGGACTCAAATATTGAGAAGCATCTCGGTACAAGAAAAAAGAGAAAGAAAAAAGAGAAAAGTTACCTTTTCAACTCTGATGAAGATAAAAAGTGAATAGCGGAGCGCAGTATTTTATAGAAATTCACTAGAAGCCAAAACGTCACGCAATGATAACCTATGAGTAGCCTAACAAAACCGCAAATATAACCAATAGCAGAGTGGCACATGGACCAAAGATTCTAAAACCCGATCATTTTTCCGTCTCAGAAATTTCAAGAAAATTTTCCGAGTCTGAGGGAGAAGTGGATAATTGTTGGAAGTGGATCCGTGATCCTATTTCGGTCCACAAATAGCAATCGAGACTAAGTCGTGAACTCGACAAATTGAGAAATCATCTCAAGATGAATCTTCCTTGGCAACTCGTCGTATCTCAGTTTAAGAGGAACTCGGCTGACACATCATTAAGGAGAGAAATAATATTCCTATTCCGATTTGGAATTATTTCTAAAATTTTTGCAAGAATCTTCTAGATAACTTCAAATCTGAATATAAACGTTATATTTCCATTTTTATCCATTTATAAACCGCTTTTATATTCTCTAGAAGAGACCAAATTTTCACATTTCACATACAAGATGCGAGATAACCAAAAAAAGAGAAAATTGAATAATTGTACAAACTTTATTAAAAATTTTATGAAATACTAAATAAATAAAAGACATTGCTTTTGCTAATTCGAATTGAAGGGTAATATAAAATAGGTCTATTTTTTTAATATTGGATTTGATAAATATCCATGCACTGAATTATTTTACTTGAAATTTCCTACCACATCGAAATAGAACAAAATCCATTTGATTTATACATGTGCTCGATAATTTGAACTAGACCCAAGATAGTTGATCTTGACATGTCTGAAGAGATATGGATTATCCTCTAAACAATAATTTTCTTTATAAATAAACAAATTTTCAATAAGAATTAGACCTAAAACAATTCTAAATTAAAAAAAAAAACTATTTGGCGATTGCAAGAGCAAAAGTTCATGGGCGTTACAGAGGTCTGGATCTCCTGTAAGAATTATTTGGAAGATCCAAATTCAGGATTTTAATTGATGTCCTTTCATTGATTTCTCCTAAATTGCATTGAATCCTTTTCTATCTCATATGAAGGGTTCACAGCTAGAAGTCAAATTAAAGTGCCAAGCATGGCCCAAAGTATGTATAGTCAAAACTTTGTCATATCTAAATCGAGATTCACAGAAGTAATAGGACAAATTATATAGATCTTTTAACTCATATAAGCAATACAGAGCAACTCAGCCATCTGAACTCTTATTTTGTCCTTATAGAACAAAGTTCTTATTCATTTTCACTCTTTAATCTCCGAGTTAAATTTAGAACATTTTGGCTAAATCCTACTCGAACAATATTAAAAGTTATTGTGCTTTGTTTAAATATTTACAAAAAAATATATTTATCATATTATTACCTTTGTAATTCATTCAATTTATCCTCATCTTTCTTCTTTAAATTCTGGTTTAGTTCTTCTTTATTTAATCAATTCAATTATTTGTAGGTGACTAGTGGAAGTCATCATGGTTTTCTAATTTTTTTGTACAAATAGATTTTGTAGTTGATGATACATATCTGAGTAAATAATTTACTGGTTTACGTGGAAAACGTATCTAATTTCTTGTAAATTGCAATGGTATACTATATTGTACCGAGAACCAAAAAAGAAAAAAAGAGATAGATTATGATGTATGTATAAGCTTTTACCAACGGGATCCAAAGTAATCTATGACCCATTGACATATTCACAGTGAACAGTAGCTATCAATATTAATTATGATGTTATTTATTACTTAATCATACATATCTATAAGTATTTAGACACGTACGGTACGTATATACGTAAATATGATTTCTATTAATTTGTCATTTTTTCTGTTTTATTTCTCCATTATTATTAAACAACACATGTATAGTTTATATTTACTTTTTGTTTAATGTTATTCTTCAAATTTGCAAGAATGTGACGAAGAATTCTCAATCATTATAAGAAAATTTTAACAAAAAAAAGCTGATAATTAAACTCTGCTAGAATATACACTTGCCACTTTTATCGATCATCAAGAAAAATTGTTTGAATATGTTCTCATATTCTAAATTTTAGTTTATTTATCTTTCTATAAGATTTTACTACATTCGATTGATTTTTATTATTTCTGTCGACTTAAATTTGAACAGATCTTTCGTTAATCATTAATGCTTCCACAGATCTTTCGTCTGTTCAGTACTTACAGACGTATTGTATAGTTCATGATTATGAATTTAAAAGACTCATTGAAACTAAATTTAACAAAATAAGTTAGGATTATACCTACCTTATATTATAAACGTGAGATTTGATTCTTTTTGATTGTTTTCTTAAACAGTATTCTTTTAATTTGTTAGATCCATATTGGTATTTTACTATATTATTTTTGGGATATTGCTTTAGATGTCTAAAACCTGAACCAAAATCGATCCAAATTAGAGTAACTAAACCCGATAAAATATTCAAATGGATCCTAAATCTATGTATCCAAAGAAACAAATCCGAACCCGAACTGGAACCAAATCAAAAACTAAATTTTACCTTTCTAGTTTTTTATTATTATTATTGTTTTTAATTTTGAATTTTCATATAAAAATACATTTGAACTCAAATTCGTCTATACCGAACCAAACCATATCCGAAAAGTAAAAATATCCGAGTAAATCTTAAATCAAAAGAACCAAAATAGAAAATTAAAAGAACCAAACCCGACAATATACCATAAATGGGTCCTAAATCTATGTACACGGAAGACCGAATCCAAATCTAAACCGGAACGAAATCAAAAACCGAATTTGTAACCGATATATTTTAGTTTTCATTTTATTTTTTCTATTAAATATTTATTAGTTTTGAATTTTTATATTCAATATATATATATTTATATATCTTATGCCTATTTTTAAGGATTGTTATAAACCTTATGGTAATTTTATCCTATAGTTTATAACACGTCTAAAATGAAAGTGCCTTCCATTTTTATATATAAAGCTAGGATTATACTCGCGTTATAAGACGGGATTAAATTGTTTTTATTATATTTTTAAACTTTGTTAAACCCGTGTTAATATTTTAGAATATTGTTTTTGAGATATCGTTTTAGAAGCCCAAAACTCGAACCAAATATTAGGATTAGGAGATATAGTTTTCGGTTTAATAAAATACAAACCAGGTTAATTAGTTAATAAAGTCTCGGTTATTAAAAACGGTTTATGTTTTTCTTTCTTCTTCGTTGGATATATACTGATTGTAACAAACCTTTTCGATTCAAGCAATACAATAAACTTTTTCTTCCTCTGATTCTCCATGAAAACTTGTTCTTAGTTTTGCTTCTAACATGGTATCAGAGCAATTCCTTGCTCTCTTCCGCCAGAAATCTCTTAATCAAAATTCTCCTCTGATTGTCTTCTTCCTCTCGCTCGATTGATTCTTCTGCATATATTCCTCTCTGCAATTTCTTTCTTTTCTTCTCTTCAATTTGGTTATTCCGCCAAACAAATTTTCTTTCATTCTTTTGGTTATTCCGCCAAATTTCTTCTTCATCTAGACATGATTCTAATCCGCAAAACCAAAAGGCGTGTTGCTCGCGAAAGTTCTGGCATCAGAAGAAGATTCGATCTGATAATCCAGAGGAATATGAACTGAATCAAGGTTCGTTAAGCAACATTCCGCTTCTAAACACGACAAATCTAGCTCAGAATCTCACCCTATCGACAGATAACGTTCTCAAATCTACACCTTAAGAACAATTCAATTTCAATGGAATCTAGTATTCGCCATACTTTCTGACAAGTGCGGATAATCCAGGTTCTACTATCGTATCTGAAATTCTTGATGGTACTAACTATAACACTTGGAATATTGCAATTTCAATCGCTTTAGATGCCAAGAACAAGTTACGATTTGTAGATGGAACTTTACCAAAACCTGTAGAATCTGATTCTTTATACAAAATCTGGTCACAATGTAATAGTATGGTTAAGTCATAAATCCTTAATTCTGTTTCAAAAGAGATATACAATAGCATCTTGAGACTTCCTGATTCTGCAGACATATGGAAAGACTTAATGTCACGGTTTCATGTGACAAATTTGCCAAGATCATATCAGTTGTCTCAGCAGATTTGGTCTCTACATCAAGGAGCTATGAATTTGTCAACATATTATACAAAGCTGAAGACACTTTGGGATGATCTAGATGGGACAAACTGTTTGAAAACCTGCAGGAACTGTGAATGTTGCACAATTACACAGACTAAACAAGACAGATCAAAGGTTATAAAATTTCTTGCAGGACTCAATGATTCTTACTCTAGCATTTGGAGTTAGATCATAATGAAGAAAACCATATCAGATCTCTCAGAGGTTTATAATCTGCTGGATCAAGATCATAGCTAGAGAAACATTCAACATGTTCCAAATGCTTTTGTTTTTCATGTTGCAGAGACTGCACTTGCATCTTCATCTCTCGTGAATGCTTCTTATGTGAATCAGAAATCACAACGACTGACCTGTTCTCATTGTGGTTATACTGGCCATACGGTAGATAAGTGTTATAAAATCCATGGATATCCTCCATGTTTTAAACACAAAACGAAGCAAGCAACTCCAAAGACAACAATAGCTCAACTCAGCCTTATAGAGCAGAATAGTGGTAATAATGTTGTTTCTGGTCTGTTTCAGAATCTTAGCAAAGAACAGATAGTAGGAGTTATAGCCTATTTCAACTCACATCTCTCTGAATCAGACATAAAAGTCACCTTACCATCAACTACTGGAGGAATGATTACTGCAAATAATGGTATGACCTTAAATAACTCGACTTTACATTTGATTGGCATGTTACAAAGTACAAATACTACCTTATCTAACCAATCTTGGATTATTGACAGTGGTGCAAGTCACCATGTCGTTCATGATAGGAGTCAGTTTTCTGCTATGACTAATTGTGTAGATAAGCATGTAACATTACCAACAGAAGTTGACATAAAGATTGCGGGTATTGGAGACATTCAAGTCAATGAGCATCTGATCTTGAGAGATGTTTAGTTCATTCTTGAGTTTAGACTGAGTCTTATGAGTGTTAGTCAACTCAGTAGGGATTTAAAATGTCGTTTTATCTTTGATGAAATTACTTGTTTGATTCATGATCCTATCAAGGAGATGACGATTGGACAAGCTGAAAGGATTTACAACCTTTACATCTTGGACAGAAGCTCAATCACAAGCTGCAACTCAACTTTTTCTCATTCTTTTTCTCTTAACGTTGTTGTTGATTTTTCTCTTTGGCACAATAGGTTAGGTCACCCTCCTTTATCAAAGATAGAGTCCATTACTGGTGTACTTGGTCTCAATCAGAAGAATAAAGTGCCATTTCATTGCTCGGTTTGTCCTATTGCAAAACAGAAATGTTTGCTTTACATTTCCAATAATAATATGTGTTCTAATGCTTTTGATCTATTGCATATTGACACTTGGGGTCCTTTTTCAGTTGAAACTAATGATGGTTTTAGATACTTCTTGACGATTATTGATGATCACACTCGTTTGACATGGGTGTATCTCATGAAATCAAAGAATGATGTGTTGCAGATTTTTCCAGATTTTCTAAAAATGGTAGAAACTCAACACAACGCTAAGGTTAAGGGTGTAAGGTCTGACAATGCACCTGAATTACGATTCACAGAGCTGTATCGGTCTAAAGGGATCTTAGCCTATCATGCATGTCCTGAGATGTCTCAACAAAACTTTGTTATGGAACGCAAGCACTACAAGAAAACAGGCGATTTGCGACAGAAAAAACGTAGCAAGTCCGTCGTAAATGGCAATTTGGGACGGATTTGCGACGTCCAAAAAAACATCGCAAAACGTGTGTCGCAAAAAAAAACATCGCAAATTCGTCGCAAAACTTGCGACGGATAATAATCCTCACAAATCCCTTGCATAGACAGACGTCGCAAATCCCTCGGAAAACTTGCGATGCGTTTGCGATGAAATACCTGCGATGGAATTGCGAGGCCATAGATGCGATGAAATTGCGACGCCTTTTGTGCAATGGTATTGCGAGGCTAAATCAGGCGATGAGTTTGCGACGTCTGCTATACGACGGATTCGCGACGTTTATTTGCGAGGGTTTTGCGACGTCGGTCTTGCGAGGGATACACAACGCCCACCTTTGCGAGGGTATTGCGACGACTATTCTGCGACGTCTTTGCGACATCCTCTTTTGTGATGTGTTTGCAACGTCTAAAGAGTTTGTGACGTATTTGCAACACCTTTAATTATTTATTTAAAAATAATAATAATAATAATAAATTCAAATTGATAATTCAAATTATTAGCTGCCTGATTTATGAATTCTCGCAAAACCATCTCGAAACTCCTTCGTCACTTCTCCAGTCTGCATATCTCTTCGATTGTACATCCATCGTCGTAATGCAACCACTTCGGCTTCTGACATCATTTTTATTTTTATTTTTCAAAAGTTTGTTTTTGCAAATTTTTTTTTCTCTCACTCTTTCTCTCTCTTCCCATTGGGTCTATTTATAGGGAAAGAAGGAAAATTTGCTACTGATTTGCGATGTACTATAGCAAATGTCGTAGAGTCATCGCAAATGCCTCGCAAAAGCTGCAGCAGAAAAAATTTGTCGCAAATATGACGCAAATATGCTTCGGATTTGCGATGTAACGTAATTCGTTGTAAGTCTGTTGCGAGTTTGTCGCAGGTTTTGCGACGCCAAAATATCCTTCGCAAGTTTGCGACGTATTTGCTACATGTTGTCATACGTCGCAAGTTTGTCGCAAATTCATCGCAGTTTTTGCGATGGAAATAATCCCTCGCAAATTTCCATCGCAAAATCACTTGTTTTCTTGTAGTGAAGCATCAACATATCCTTGACGTAGCTCGATCTCTTATGTTTCAAGCAAACACCCCTTTAGCTTTTTGGGGAGATTGTATTATTACTTCAGTTTTTCTTATTAATAGATTACCCTCTCCCCTTTTACAAAATCATTCTCCTTATGAACTCTTAACGGGTAATAAACCCACATATGATAGTTTTTGTGTTTTTGGTTGTCTGTGCTACAACTCCACTTCAACAAAGCACAATACAAAGTTTGAGCCTCGCTCCAAACCTTGTGTTTTTCTGGGATATCCTTTGGGTTATAAAGGATATAAAGTGATGGATTTAGAGACGAATTCTATTCACATATCTAGAAATGCTGTATTTTATGAAGATATCTTTCCTCTTCAAAATGATAACTTTATTTTTTCTGATTTTGATTCTTTGTTATAGGAAAGTTCCAACTGTGATTCTACTCAGGATACTGAAGCTACATTGAGTAATGATGTTTTAGAAGACGTCCATACAAGCTCAAGTACAAGAACATATCACGATAAATGCTTAGAACTTAACAAGGATCAAGTAGTTCAGGCCAAACACATCTCTAAACCACCTCGTCACTTGCAGGACTATTTCTGCAATCTTACTGAAACTGATGTTCCCTATCCCTTAGCTGCTTATCTGTCTTTTAATGCTTTAAGTGAAAAATATAAAAATTATCTCTGTTTCGTAATGCAGTTTAGTGAACCAGCTTCTTTCAATCAAGCAAAGAAGTTTGATGAATGGCTCATTGCAATGAATGAGGAACTTAAATCATTAGAAGATGCAGGGACATGGAGATAGTTTCTTTTCCAGAAAACAAAAAGACGATTGGATGTAAATGGGTGTACAAAAAAAAAAACTAAATGCAAATGGAACTCTAGAGCGTTACAAAGCTCGATTAGTAGCAAAAGGATACACTCAACAACCCGGGATTGATTTTGTAGATACCTTCTCTCCAGTTGTGAAAATGACAACTGTGAAGTCTTTGTTAGCAGTTTCAGCAGCAAAACGTTGGAGCTTACATCAACTAGATATCTCCAATGCTTTCTTAACTGGAAACCTAAAGGAAGAAATTTACATGACTCTTCCTCCTAGTTACACACCTAAATCAGGTACTATCTTTCCATCTAATCCAGTTTGCAAATTGAATAAGTCTATATATGGCTTGAAGCAAGCTTCTAGACAATGGTTTCTTAAATTTAGTGAAGTTCTGGTTAGATTAAATTTTCGAAAATCTCAATCTAATCATACTCTCTTTGTTAGAAATATAGGAGGAGAATACATATTGTTTAGGTTGATGATATAATTATAGTTTCAAATAATGATGAGGTTGTTTCCTGTCTTAAAACTGCTTTGCATAAATTTTTTTAGACTTCATGATCTTGGTCCTTTGAGGTATTTCTTAGGTCTAGAAATTGCAAGGTCAACTAAAGGAATCTCAGTCTGTCAACGTAAATACACATTGGACCTACTAGAAGACTCGGGTTTCTTAGGTTGCAAACCAAGTAGCATTCCAATGGATCCAAGCTTTAAGCTTTGTCTTGACAGCGATGATCTTCTTCTACCAGATCCCCTTGTTTATCGACGTTTAGTTGGCCGCCTCATGTATCTCACCATAACAAGACCTGACATCATCTTTGCTGTCAACAAGCTCTGTCAATTCTCCTCAGCTCCCAAACAATCACATCTTCAAGCAGCCTACAATGTCCTCAGATATTTGAATAACACTATTGGACTTGGACTGTTTTATTCAGCGGATAATGATCTTGTTCTTAAGGCATTTACTGATGCAAATTGGGCCTCCTGTTCAGACACACGAAGATCAACATCAAGGTACTGTATGTTTCTCGGTTCATCAATCATTTCATGGAAATCCAAGAAGCAAGAGACTGTATCTCTATCTTCAGTAGAAGCTAAATATCGAGCAATGCGTTTTGGAGTCAATGAAGTAGAATGGCTTACCAATCTTCTCAGAGAACTTCTGGTTATTCAAGCAGGTCCGATTCCTTTCTATTGTGACTCAACTGCTGCAATTCACATAGCCAACAATGCAGTATTTCATGAAAGAACAAAGAATGTGGAACTAGATTGTCACAGAGTTAGAGAAGCAATTACAAAGGGATTAATCAAAACTCTTCATGTTAGAACAGATAATCAGATTGTAGATATTTTTATTAAAGCTCTTTCTCTAGGTCAATTTCATGAGCTAGTGAACAAGATGACTTTAACTTCAATCTCATTGCCATCTTGAGGAGGGGTATTAGGATTAGGAGATATAGTTTTTGGTTTAATAAAATGCAAACCAGGTTAATTAGTTAATAGAGTCTTGGTTATTAAAACCGGTTTATCTTTTTCTTTCTTCTTCGTTGGATATATACTGATTGTAACAAACCTTTTCGATTCAAGCAATACAACGAACTTTTTCTTCCTTTAATTCTCCATGAAAACTTGTTCTTAGTTTTGCTTCTAACACAAAATTGATCCGAATTAGAGAAACCAAACATGAAAAATACTCAAATGGGTCCTAAATCTATTTACCCAAAAAAATTGAATTCAAACCTGTACCCAAACCAAATTAAGAACCAAATTTAAGTTTTTTCGAGCTTTTCTATTTAAATCTTTTTTAGTTTTAAATTTTATATAAAAAATATTCAAATTCAAACTCAATCTATACCGAACCATAATGTATCTTAAATCAATGTATCCAGAAAATCGTATCCAAACCCGTATGGAAATTGAACCTGCAAACTTTTTAAAGTTCCATACTCTCGACCTATCACTTGACCACAAGCTCTTTGTCCATCATTTATTTTGAATATATATATATATATATATATTTTACCTATCAATAATTCATATTAAATACGATGAAAATAGTGAAATCTTTTTATAACTGAGTAGACAATAAAAAGCAACCTATAAACTATATACTAGTATTCAACTTAAAAAGAAGTTTAAAGCAAATTTTTAAAACAAAACACTTAAAAAACATCAAACATGTGTTAATAGTTTTTGTCTTGACTTTAAAAAGGCTTCCACTTATTTTAGTTCGTAATTATATTAAAATTTATATTTTAATTAGATTCAACGCTAATTATAGATGTTGTTTTAGTATAATTATGAAATAGATGTTGATAAAATGGGCTAATTGAGCTGGAGTGGAAGAATCATAATTGGCTAGACGACGAACTCGACACTACACTAGCGATCTAAAGTCTCAACTGGAGAACAGTGTTTGGAGTTTGAAGCACACAAATAAAGTTGAATCAGCATGATATGCATACAACTTTTATAGCTTAGTTTAATTAGATTGGGTAAGAAGGAAGATCTGGTAGTCACTATTGGATGGATGATGGCCAAAAGTTTGCCAGTTGACTTTGGTCAAATGTGTCATGATAGTGAAAGTAAATTATTGATCTATCAAAATTTTCATGAGGTGAATTCTAGACATGAAGTTTATAATATCAATAGCTAGACAAGTAATTTTTTTTTTAAAGTTCCGATGGTAGAATTTGATCCCGAAATATACAAATGTATATATTTTTAATGGACTTATCATATACTATTAAATTAGAGGACACCAGTAAACAAATACATGTTCTAAATAACAAATTAACATAAATCGAAATAAATCTAAAAATTATTAAAGAACCTAATGATGGTTTTTTCTTTTTAGAACTTCAGCTAGATGAATATATTATAATGTACGTAAAAATAGTGACGAAATTTTGGAATAAGAATTTTGATATGGAATAGTGTAAAATAATACTAGTATATTTGAAGTTGAAATATGTGAAGGAAATATGAAGATTTTCAAAGAAAATGCAGTAATTAAATGAAGAAAAGACTTGCGAACATATGCTGTGGGACCCACCATGTTTTTTCAAGTTGATCATCTCTTACATCTATTCACTTGAAAACAAAAATTACACCCAACCCCAGAAATTGGAAAAAAAAAAAAAAAACTTTTACTCTCTCTTCCTTTCTTTCTCTCTGGATCTTCTACAAGCAGCTAAAGCCATTAGGGTTTGTCTGAGCTCCAATTTCCAGTTTTTCTCAGCAACCAAGTTTTTATTTTTATTTTCTGGGTACGTGTTCTTCCTCTAGTGTTCCGTTATCTTCTCCTTTTTCTTGACTTTTTTTTTTCTCCTGCACGCCTTCATTCTCACTTTTCTTCTTCTTCTTCTGTAACTCGCTTTGGGTTGCTTTTTTCATCAGATTTTGGGGGACCGTATTCAGGGGACCTTTCATTTTCTCTTTGTGGTCACTTTGGTTTGTGAAGTTTCAATTCAAAGTTTTGCTTTTTTTTTTTTTTGGGATAAAACATATTTTCTGAGTTTTTGTTCACGCATTGGCTTCTCTGTGATTTGACATTTGAGATTGATTGTGGGGTTTTCAAAAAAGTTGTATTATAAATTTTGCTTCCTTTAATTGGTTTAAGACGAATCTTCACTCCTGTTTTAGCTACCGTTCTTTGTTACCAGTTAAATTTGAAGTTTTTGAGATCTGAGACTGTTAAAATAGACCTTGGATTTTTTTCTTCTTCTGAATTTGGTCCCTGAAAGTTGTTAGGTTGCTTACCTCACTCGAAGCTTTCTTACATTTAGTTCCTCTTTCTGTAAATTTCGATTTTCAGGGTTCTTCTAATCCTCGCCATGATGGGTTCATCACGATTTCTGTTCACACTAATCAACATATTTTACTTTCAAATCTTCTAAAATTTCTCCGATTTTCGAGTTACGGCGATGATTTCAACGATTATATATATAAAAATAGCTGCTTTTTCGCTGAATTTAATTATTTGTAGTTGTGTAGGGTTCATGATTGAGTCTGCAAAAAAAAAAAAAAAAATGAATGCCGTGAAGCTATTAAATTTGCATTCTAGATCTGTTGCTTCTCTTTAATTTCTTCAACTTCTTCCTACAATACTGTATATATTTTCCCATATTTTGTGTTGGTATTTCTTATCACTCCACATATATGGCTCTTCATTTGTAGTTACTGTTCTTTTACCAGCTTTCTTATTAAGTGTTTTTATTTACAGGTAACTTCGATTGGTTCATGATCTTGTATATCAGAAGTTTACAAATGGACATGGATCATATGAGATGAATTATTGGGTGCCGTTTTGACTTTACAAGATCCTGTAAAAGCTCTGTTGCAATGGGATCGTTTGCAGGTTCCTGTGAAATTGTGGAAGCGAAGGATGAAGAAGTAAGATTGCCAAAAGATTCAGGGAGATATGGTAAATCGATTTTGGGATCATCCAGCAACGATCTGGACCGTAACCAGCGTGAGTATCATGGTTCTCTCGAGTATGACATTGATAAGCTTTTTCAGTCTATTCCCGTGAGACCATCGACGAGGCTACTAATGGGTTCTTCTTCCTATAATCATGAGACCAGCGCCAGTGCCGGTCCAAGCAGGACCACTAGCCCTTCTAAGAGAATAGCTTCCTTGAAGAAACCGGGGACACCTCAATCACCTAGATTTGTTGGTCTCTCTGATTCGGTTTCCTTGAAGCAGGCTCTGAGGGATCGTTGCATTTCCAAGGCGTCGGAAATGGCTGCTCAGAAACGGTTGTCGAAATCAGCAGCTGCATCTCCAAGGGTTTCGGAAGCAGACAGGATAAAGAGTTTGTATAACCAAGTTTCAAATGAATCTTCTACAAAAAGGTCTGGACTTGTTCTTGCGGACAAAGGAAAAGGAAGCTTGGCTGAAATGTCTTTGATGCCTGTAAATGATAAACCAAGCTCTTCAAAGAACGTGCCTCAGCGGTTTGAAGAGCCTTCGAACCATATTTCTCAACCTGGAATCAGTTTGGAATTGCAAAGAGATCAATCCAACAAATCCGGGCCTTACCTAAGTTCTGGCAGTGGAGATTATAAGATAGAATTGGATGTAAATGTTGTGTCTCATTCCACTCATGCGTCTGTTGCAGATGGTGTTAAAGAAATAGACAAACATGTTACCTCACTGCCTTCTCATTCTAGCAAGAAAAGTAATGCGACGGAGCTTGACAAGACAATTCCCTCATCTTCAGGCCCAATGCAGAAAGGGAAATTTGATGATGCTCCTACTTCAGGAACACTTAAGAGCAAAACGGTACGCAAGGTAACCAAAATGGTTCCACGTCCCAAACAACAACCGAAAAAGAAGATGTTGCTTAAGAAGAAGTTAAAAATCGGGGTTGTTTCAGCAACTTACCCAACAAAAAAGGTTGAAAAAAATGTTCCTACCTTAGATTCTAGTACAAATCAACTTCTCTGCCAGAGATGTCATTGTTCGTTGAAAAGCAGCAGCATTGAAAAGTACCCTCCCTTGTATACTACTAGTCATAATCCTGACATTTGTTCAGACAGTTGGAGCTCTGTTTCGAATAATGTTAGTAAAGAAGCTCATCAAGTAGCTGACGAGATTTTCTCTGATTCTTGTGATGTTAGTCTAAGCTCTGAAGCTGAGATTGTTGTCATGAAACGAGATGTTTCCTCAAGCAATGATAGTGGAAACTGCGCAAGAGATGGAAAGGAAACAGAAAATCCAACTTCGAGTGAGAAATTTGAGTTCTCCCTGAGTTCAAAAAATAGTCTTGCGGATTATAGTAGGAGCACAAGCATGAGTGAGGAGAGCAACCTGAGCAGGTTTAGCTGTGGGAATAAGCCTCACATGTCAATGGATGTCAGATGGGAAGCGATTAAGCATGTCAAGTTGCAATATGGCTCTTTGGGTTTACGTCACTTCAACCTTTTGAAGAAACTTGGTTGTGGAGATATAGGAACAGTCTATCTTGCTGAGCTGATCGGTACAAACTGTTTGTTTGCCATAAAGGTTATGGACAACGAGTTCTTGGCAAGAAGAAAGAAGTCTCCGCGGGCACAAGCAGAAAGAGAAATACTTAAAATGTTGGACCATCCTTTTCTTCCTACATTATACTCGCAGTTTACTTCGGATAATTTGTCCTGTCTAGTAATGGAATATTGTCCTGGAGGAGATCTTCATGTCCTCAGACAGAAACAGCTTGGCCGTTGTTTCCCTGAACCTGCAGCAAGGTAAAGATCGCCCTTTACATGTCACGCCCTGATCATTAATTTACCAAATTTATGATAAAGCTTCATGTTATTCAGGTTCTATGTTGCGGAAATTCTCCTTGCATTGGAGTACTTACACATGCTTGGTATAATATACCGAGACTTGAAACCAGAGAACATTCTTGTCCGTGAGGATGGACACATTATGCTTACGGATTTCGATCTGTCACTCAGATGTGCAGTGAACCCTACTCTTCTCAGGTCAACTTCTCCGCCTGGTAAAGATCCGGCAAGGATGTCTGGTCCATACAACACATCCAACTGCATACAACCATTCTGTATCTCAGAACCATCTTGCCAGGTTTCCTGTTTCAGCCCGAGGCTCTCCTCAAACCAGCAACAAGGTAGAAAACCAAAAAGGGCTGATCATCTTTCAAAAATCCAACAAAACTTAATGAAATCTTTGCCTCAGCTTGTGGCTGAACCAACTGAGGCAAGATCCAACTCATTTGTGGGAACACACGAGTACTTAGCCCCAGAGATCATCAAAGGCGAAGGGCATGGCGCTGCGGTTGACTGGTGGACTTTTGGAGTTCTCCTTTACGAGCTGTTGTATGGGAAAACACCTTTCAAAGGTTACAACAATGACGAGACCTTGGCCAATGTTGTGTTGCAGAACCTCAAGTTCCCTGATAGCCCGCTTGTGAGCTTTCAGGCAAAGGATTTGATCAGACGGCTTTTGGTTAAGGAACCAGAGGACCGGCTCGGGTCAGAGAAAGGATCTGCAGAGATCAAAAGACATCCTTTCTTTGATGGATTAAATTGGGCTCTGATTCGGTGTGCAATCCCGCCTGAGCTGCCGGATTTCTATGAGTTTGGTGGTGGACAAGAGGCAGCAGCGGATTCACCTGGAGGCAGTAATAACAAGTATCTCGAATGTAAAGCCATAGGCGATCATCTTGAGTTCGAGTTATTTTAAGTAAAGACAAAGATTTTCTGGTAAAAGTATTCAGAGTAAACGTTGATGTAAGTTACTATATTTAAGTTGTCAAGTCTAATATGTAAATGGAGCCTTCTTCGGAAACACTCATGTATTCCACCAACTTATTAGTCAAAGTATCTTAGAAGGTAGGAATTATTAGACATAATTATATAAATGTTGCTTAGGCAAATCAATCGGCTTCCTTTTTTCTTTTTATCCAACAACTAAGTCAATAAGATTTGAGCTATGACCTAAATTTTCTTATTGGACCTAAATATTCTTATTGGAGGTGGGTAGTATTAGAACTCACTATCTCATGTCAAGCCAGATCATGGACAAAGTCCAAAAAGACATTTAATCATCAGATTGGCTCCACTTTAAATTGATTTTTGCTTTTTAACTTTTCCTTTTGGCGGGATTGCTTGCTTTGATTTTGGGATGGTGTAAAAGCAAAGCAACTTCGTTTAAGAAGGTTTAAGCAAAAGCAAAAGAGTAAAGACACTGAAAGTACATATATAGAAGATATCGGGGAGACAGAGACTTGCTGTAATAACAAGACAAACAAAAATGAGCAGCAAAAACTCAGGAGCTGCTGCAGCTACTGCAGTCAACACCAACGGTAAGCTACCAATGGAGGAGAATGACGAAGGGGAGATATGGAAAGCAGCAGTGTCGAGGTTTCAAGCCCGAGAAGAAGAGATCGAGAGGAAGAAGATGACTGTTAAGGAAAAAGTTCAACAGCGGCTCGGTTTTGCAGAGGAAGCTACAAGGTGCTTAACTCAAACATTGGAAGTAAGTTAAAAAAAAAAAGTCTTTTTGTTTAACATGGTAGGGTGAATTCCAAATAGACAAAAAAAAATTTAAGACGATGTTTTTACAAAAACAGGAGCTAGAGATTATGGGAGACCCTATGAGAAAAGAAGTTGGAATGGTGAGGAAGAAAATAGACATGGCGAATCGAGATATCAAATCTTTGGCTCAAAGCTGTCAGAAGAAGGTTTTCTTTTTCTTTCCTCATTTTCATCCTTCGATATCTTTCTTTCAAAACTCTGCAGCTTTGTCTATAACGCAAGAGAACAATTTGACAGGAGAAGGAATACAAAGAGACATTGGAAGCTTTCAACGAAAGGAACAAAGAGAAAGCTCACCTTGTTTCGATGTTAATGGAGGTATTTGGTCTAACCACTTAAGCTTTGTGGATTCCTACAGCAGATCCAAATGCGTGTTGATGGTTTTCTTTGGCAGCTACTGGCTGAAAGTGAAAAGTTAAGGATAAAGAAACTGGAGGAAATCAACAAGACTGTTGGAACCTTGCAATGAGGAGAACATGGATCTTAACTTGAAAGAATCTGAAATATTTTTTATAAATTTTTGGTATTGGAATTGTATTCAAGTCCTCTAAATCAAAAGTGAGCTATGATGTAACAGGATGTGCGATGAAAGAATGATTTGCCTAAGCTTTAAAGATGCAAATGCTCCCAAAAACAAATTTCTTGAAAGATAGAAATTAGATCGATGCAAGATGTCTTTGTACACAAAGATAATCTCAAAACTGATCAAACATCACTAAATTAATAAATCCAAAACTAGCTGCTTTGGCTATCTTGTCACTATCTGTTTTGCTTTTACTCTGCCGGGTCAGTGTTTGCATACCTGTTAGCGTAATCTAAATACTCCTGCAAGTAATAGTCAAACATAAAAGAGGTTTCCCAAATGACCTAGGAGGAAGTATAAGAACAGATTTCAACAGTGCCTATAATAAAAACTAGTATTTGTACCTGAAGTATAACTACTGCAGCAAACTTATCTAACATTGTCTTCTCATGAACTGGATGCAGATTCAAGGGCTTCAACATCAGTTCAACTGTCTGTGGACAGTATTACATGAGATTCTAGCGCTTATATATTATGTAGTTAAATGTTAACACTTATATTTTACTAATGACTTAAAAAGAATTTAAAGATCTGCATAAGATATACCTTAGATGATAGTCGCTCGTCCCAATATGTGTACTTCACATCCTCGAGTTTCTTGGTCTTACGAAGTTCCTCGATGAACATATTCACAATGACAACCTGTTCCAAGTTGGAAAAATCTTTATTTTTTTGGTTATAAGTGCTAGTGAAGAGGAATACTACTTAACAATTCAGCAGAATAAAAGCTTACATCTTCTACATTGTTCAGTTTGCCAAATGGATAGCCAACAACTAAGCCGGACAAGGAAAATGTTTTGACCTGCATGAGACACCGAGACCAGTAAAGACAATTGCTTAGAGTTCGTAAGTCTAATTGTAGACAGATATCTACAAGGTGAAGGACTTGTGTTGGATACAATTTAACAGCAAGTTTAACTGAGAAATCAAACACCTAAAAGATTAAAACTTGATCTTTTAATCACCGGGATTTAGAAATAGCCCTAGGAAGAAAGTAGTGATCAATTTATTACAATCTTAGAAGACACTGATAATTTCTTCTTCGTTCCCCAAAACCACTAAGATATGATAGTTTCTCTTTCCTTAACCGGAACTAAAATTGTGAATTTGTTTACGGTCTCCTTCAAGTCTAGAGCTAAAAAGTATAGAAACAATCAAGTTTGAGTACCTACCAGGTTCTGAAAATCTGTAGCCATCAAGTCGATGTTTGTTTTCTTCCTGAGCAGAACACTGAACAAGAAGTAAAAATGTCGTAGTATCTGATTAGAATCTTTGAATCTAAAAACTGAGTAGAACTGAATCATTTGTACCTCAATGGAGACGCAACCGTATTTGAAGGATCTGAAACAGCTAATCCAACATACTTCTCACCAACATCTAAACCCAGAAAACGCCCAGGGACTGACACTTTTGTCTTCAACGCATTACCCAGCAAGCTCAATGGCTTCACATACTTCATTTCCTGGACAGAATAAGTGTATCAAATTTCCAGAGAAAGTGCACAAATTTGAGGATTGTTGAAACAAGTATCTGAGAATTGGTTTTGCGACTGAAGCGAGCGCAATATCCCAGGATTATGAGGTAGAGACGAACCGAGAACCGGCTTGATCCAAAATTTATTCGGTTTAGATTAACCGGGTTAATTGAATGCAACGAACGAAGTCTCGATTTTTTTACATGCAGAGCAGAGGATTATATAAGTTTGTTTGTAAAACAAAAGTTTCGTTGCTTATACAAATTTTCAAACTTTACGCAATACATACGTAAGCAGAATAAGAAAACAATTCCCAAGTTTGGAATTTTGGCGTAATTTCATTTAAAAAAAAACAAAAGACATTTCAGAGAAAATCTTCCGCAGAATGTAGAGAGATTACATCACTTTTCTCTTCATTGAAAGACTTGAGTTGAGATTCCCATCTGATGAAGAACACTTGATGTAGATGAAGCTGACCTCAAGGCCTCAGCCAAAGGTCCACCCATATTGTGGTGGTTGCCTCCATTGCTCCACCAATTCAATTGCTCTCTCTCATTGTTGTTTTCTCCTTCCTCATTGCCTGTGGAAAGTTTTAGAGAAACATCAGAGGAAGCATTGTTACCGGGCATGGAGATCGAAAGATGACAAGTGGATGAGCTCATTGGACTGGGAGTAGAGTCTGATGATCGTGGCCAATCATCAAAGAAATGCCTCAAGATGTGACCATCATCTGATCTTCCATTATTGAACCCACTTTGAGCTTCATATGGCCTCTTGTTGTTGTTGCTCTCTTGCTTCATCTCTGAAGAAGAACTATTGAAAAAGAAATTCACAATCTCTTACGATTAGCAAACACATGAACATTGTCAGAAAAAGATCCAACAACAGCAAAGTGTGAAACCTTTAACCATCTAAGCAAGGCTTAAGATTACTAATTGTGCACAACTTTCTACAATCATAGAGACCGTATTAGAGAAATAAATAAGTCAATAATTGAAGTTGTTTTTTATTCTCAAATGTGTGTTTAAGGGGAAGTGGTTGCAGAATCTAAGAGCTTTTTTTTTTCTTCTATGCAGGTTTGGTCAGCTTTCACTGAGGTCCTACCATTCTCATTATTTCAAATACATAAGTATCTTTCTCTCTCTTTCTATTACTCTGATTGAAAAGTCTCACCCAACTAGTAAAAAAAATTAGATTCTATCAAATCCAACTGTTATCATTATCTCTCAACTAAAGAAGGAAAAGAAGAATAATGTTTTATCACAAAGGATGATAAGTCTCTGTTGTCACCCAATTGCCAACATTACCCCATTACACAGCAGCAACACTCTAGTATAATAACTTATTCTCAAACAACATGTCTTTAATCATTTCAAAACATATTTATTCAAAACTATAGATACTGTGTAATTAACCAAAACAACTAATGACTTCAATTAAACAGAATGTTTATCTTTTTGTTTTACTGTACCTTTGTTGGTGACTAAGGTTGAGATGTTGAGATGAACCAGAGGAAAAGAAGTGGTTGTTGTTTGGTCCACGACCAAGCTCCTCGCCTAAGACAAAACAAGGTGCGGCTGTCGTGGTGGCGGTTGTGGTCGTTTCCACAGGCTTTCTTGAACGGTTGCGTCCACGGTGGATGTGGCGGTCACAGTACTTATGTCCGGCTACAACATCCCTCGAGCATCTCCATTTCTTCCCGTCTGTCCTCTTGCACCTTCCTGGCTCAGGATCCATTGTTCCTCTTCCCCAATACCCTGTTTTAATATTTTTAGAGTGAGTGTTTATAAGTAGCAACCAGCAAAGATCTCACTTAAAACATTGATTCAGAATGTACTTGTCTGATTTCATCCTGCTGATGGATCTTTTTGAGAGAGGTTTATACACATAGGGTTTAAGAAGATTGCAGAACAGCCTTTTAAAAGATAAACGTATATACTTGTTTATTTGGTGAGGCTATAAACTAGAAGTTCTAGATCTTGGAAACATAACTCCAACATCCAGAACAAAAAACATATGCACTCTAATAAGAATGATTCTTTATAAAGGAAAAAAAAACATTAAAAAAAGGGGGGAGAGAGAGGAGAGAGACTGACAAGAAGGTTGGTGATGAGGAAAACTATGTTGAATAGGATGGTGAAGGAAATGCAGGGGAGATTGATGGATGAGACTTTTCTTTATGGGTAAGAGAAGCTCTTGAGGAACAGAAGCACCAGCCAACATGTATCTGTAGATCAGTGCTTGTAGCTCAAGTTCTTGCCACTGTGCCCAACTGAAGAAGTTTCCCATCTCTACAGATTTAACATTTGAATCCTCAGAGTAAAATATCAGCAATAACTTCAACATTTGAATGAAGAAAGAAGTTTTTTCCTTTTATAAACACTTACTTAGAAACCTGGAAGAAGAAGGGGAAGAGTCAGGAGAAAAGCATGAGAAAGAAGAGGAAGAGGTGGGTTCAGGGACAAAGAGAGGAAGAGGAGCAGGAGCAGAAGTTACAGTTTGGGACTGAATCTGATCAAAGAAAAAGTTGGATATCTTAGCTGCAGAGCCTTGTTCTTCTGACTCATTCTGCTGCTGACTTCTCCATTGTTTCAGTTGCAAATCCATGGAACAAAGAGAGAGAAAGAGAGACCAAGAGAGAGGCAGAGAAATGTGTTGGTTGCTTTTGGGATAGTTTTTTCCTCCTACTTGTTTTGTTTTTTCAAGGGTCTCACTTAATAAGCAAAGACAGCCACAACAAAAGTCTTCTTTGTTTGGCTTCTGATGTAGATACCCAAATAAAAAAGAACCTTTCTTTTTTTTACTTCTTCTCTTTGTTCTTTGTTAGAGAGAGAGATAAAAGTGTTTAGACTATGAAGACAAGACGGTTGAGAAGAGTGTAATTTTTAGGTTTAAAAATTGTTTGTATATGTAAATATAAAATTATGTAAGTCAGAGAAAACCCAGAAAGAAAGCTCACTGCAAGATGCAGATGGAGAGATAGTAACCTGCAGTGTTTATGTCTCATTGCCTTGGAAAAATCACTTCCTTATTTCTATCTCATTTTAATATTCCATAAGTAGGTTAAAGAGAAGCCTATTACGATAATGTTAAACTATAATTAAGGATTCATTTAACGTTGTCCAAAGTAACCTTCATTATTTGTTGTACAGGTGTCATTTGTTTCAGAGACTGTGTTACAAATGTATTAGACTCTAACTTCTAAGCACAATAATCACGTTGGATTTGACTAACTATGATTCTCTATTGACAAGAAACTATTTAATATAGTATTTTCTATGATATGATAAGACGGATAAACTTCAATCTATAATCTAAATCATATTGCATGAAATAACATAATGAATAATTAAATTCTACTCCAAAAACACCGAAATTAACATGCAAACACTACCTCAAATTATTTTAAAAATAGAATTCCCATATCATTATTTCAACATTACTATTGGTCTTAGCAATAACGCTTGTTTGGCTAATAAATTGTTTTGTTTATTTACTTAGTTTTAAGTTGTAACCGTCGGTGCTTTATCATCTGTTACACTAATTATTCATTAAAAATTAGTATGTAACGTATGTGTTTGTTTGAAGATTTTTAATCAACTTAACTCCAAATTTGTAGAAATGAAACTTTGTAATTTCCTTATATTAAAAAACATGGTAACTTTTGTGATAACAAAAAAAAAACATGGTAGCTAGAAGTATACCTAAGTATTAATAAGAGGAAATAATATTATTACCAGAAAAGACCAAGTAGAGTTGAAAACATTTATTAAAATGAAGTTAAAGAACATTTATTTGATATCTTCACTTGGCTGAATAATTACAAAAGACATTTATTATATTTTCAAAGTATCTTTATCTGGTTTTAACCAAAAAAATAATAATAATAAATCTTTATTTGGTGGTGCCAAAACAAAAAATGATAGCATTATTTTTGTAGTTTTGAGGAAATAAAGTAATAAATGAGAGAAGGACGATAACGATATTTCAAGTAGGAAAGAGCCAGCCAAAGGCTATCATGAGTGTGAGTCTTCCTAAGATCTTATTCATTCATAATTCCCACCAGTTTCGGCGGCATTTATTTCCCTTAAACGCTGCATTTTACTCCTCCACACTCACATTATCAGAAACCTCAGGTTAAATATTTCGGAATATTTCATACTCACATGAAGACACATTACATTTTAATATAGTAAATTATTCACAATAAAAGGAAAAAAAAAACAAATGGATGTTAAGTTTTGGAGTCCAACTCTGCCGTATTTGTTATGGTTCTAAAAGGTCATTTGATTTAGACTTTTTATTTTTCCATAAAACTAATTTCATTAATTAAGAGATAAAGTCATACAGACAACACCTAACTAACTAAAAACTAGACTCCAACTTTCAAAACAAGTAAAAGAAGAAATAGGAGAAGACAAAGGATCAAAGATTCACAAATAAGAACAAACGAAAACATAGATTTTTAGACACCTAAAATAAAAACTAGAAAGAACAAAATTAAACGCAACATTAAGTAGGAGTTAAAATAAATACTATATGCGAGAGATCATGATGATGGTAGTAAAGATCAGCAAGAAACTCTTCGAGACCTTTCTAGAGGAGTTCTCCGTGAGATCAGGGTATCTCTTGCGTTTAGCCGTCTTGTCAAGAAGTGTGCTATTGTTCCATTGAAACCGCCAGGTTTTGGTTGATGTTTGTGATGTTGTTGTCAGTCGAGTTATTGCCATGACTTGGCTAGAAGGTCACCAAAGGTTATGTTATCAACTTAAGTTAGATGTTCTGCCATTTGTGCAATGTTGCTTGGAATCTCGACTGGTTGTGTGTGAAGAGAGTTAGAGTGGTGGGAGTTTGTTTTCACCAAAAATACCCTTTATGAGGAAGGATTCTCTTCATTGTCACCGGCTCTCGGGTGGTTGAGATACTTAGACGGGAGTGGGTGATATAATTAGAATATGAGCTTCCAACTCAAAATTAATTGGCAATGAGTGGAGAGGCTCATATCTTATATATACTAGAGAGGATCCTTTCCAACTTCCGATGTAGGATGTTATTCCCTAATATGCCCCCTCGAGATAATGGTTCTTTGACCATTAATCTCGTATGTTCGGGGATGGATCGACGGCACCAATATTGGACCTGGGTTGTCGATAATTGGACCAACTACGGGTCGGATCGGGTTGGACAGCGTGGATCGTGGGCTCTGATATTATATTAGAATATGAGCTTCCAACTGAAAACCAATTGGCAATGAGTGGAGAGGCTCATATCTTATATATACTAGAGAGGATCCTTTCCAACTTCCGATGTAGGATGTTATTCCTTAATAGATATATGCCATAAGTGTAGTTGTGAGTGAGAGTCTCTGACAGTTGGTGCAAAGGTGTGTGATCATTTCGTAGTAGAACTGCACCATTACTATGTCTCCATTGTAAAATTTTCTTGGTCTGAAGAACTTAAGTCTGTCCCATATGTGAATTTTCGCTTTTGCGCGGACAATGAAGGAGTAGTTCACCAAGGCTTCCTTTATATTCACGTCCAAGACTTCTCCCAAAGCGCTAGCAATCATGTGAACAAAGGTGATTAAGGCGTATTGTAGAGGAAGGTCTCTGACATGTACCTAGACTTGGAGAGAGTCCAAGAAGTTAGGTGGTGGGTGCTCTTCCCATCTCTGTATTGCAACAAGCCAGTCGTTAAAAATTATTGGTTGTTGTCTTAGGGAGATGCCAAATCTATCTCCAACAAGAAGAAAAACTAGACAAACTCAAAGTCGATAATGCGACCGTATACAGTTGACTGAAGACGCCATCCCCTTGGCAGATCATCTATGAATTCTTGAAGGTTTTTCTCCAATAAATGTAGTGGTCTGGCCACCAAACTTATTCTGTTCTGGCTAAGACTCCTGCGTACGCATGATGAGGGATGTGGGTCATACCTACCAAGATAGAATTGGTTCATAACATTCCAGTTGTTATTTGCCATTTTAGTGATTTGAGAAGTTGGAGAAGGTTGTTTCAGTCTTGTGTTGCATCTGCAGAGGAAATTTTATAGTCGAAAAGATCACCAGACTACAGAGATAACTACAAAGTTCTTCGCATGGAGTGAGGAGGCGGATAATAATTATTTTTTTGGGTTCTGAGTAGCCAATGCATGAGAGGTAATGTACATTTCTTTCTATCTCCAAGATGATTTTTTCTAGATATCAAGCCCGGTGTTATGGAGAGAAAGCCAAAGATTGGCTATCCAAAGAAACTTACTACCACTTGGCGGATGTTTAGTTGATGTTTAGTTGTGCCTAAGTATGAATAGGGATTAATGGAGGTATTAGAGGGAAGTTTGTACAAAAAGTAGAAATGATGGTTTAGGGTGAGAGAAGATGGCGAGATTTGCTTTTGTCGCTATGTACAAAAGGAATCAGAGAGGAGGAACCAAGAGCGAGGCTAAAACAGTGGTAAATGTGTGGCTTAAAGTTTGTCTTTGGAAAAAGTAGAAAGTATCCAGAGCAAGTGAAACACTAACAGTGATTCAGGGCAATGAAGAGACCAAGATTGATCCACAGAATGTTCCTTGGCGTGTGAGAGTCTCTCAAGGGCAAGATGATCACATATTAAGGTGTGGTGGTATTAATTCACTTTATAATTGAAACTCATTGTTTTCCCTAGCCATGTAGTTGCTTGCATCTGAAACCCAATTAGGAAAACCTCGTAGGCTCACTAGAGAAAGTGTGCATTAAGTAGATGAAAGTTTGAAGGCTTTCATATTTTATAATCCAAGACCCACCTCATAGTGGGCTGTTTCCTTTTCAAAAAACCTTCCAGTGAATAAAGTAATTCTTGTTCGAGGGCTCCTTGTGTTGCAAAGAATGAGCTACTTGCTCAATTGGCCTTGATGAATGTTCACTCTTAGCATGTACTGCCTTCCACAACTTTATCTCATCTTTATTCTCCTTTATTGTGGTCATCACACCAATGGTGGCTTCTTGAATGATGCGGTTGTTCCTAGCTTTCTATATAGCCCATAAGATCCAACAGTAGAATTTTTTATCTGTTTGAGGTAGTTGCAGCTGTTGATTGGTGGCCACCAGATATGAGAAGTATGTCGTAAGTGAGAATTCTGAGAAGCCCGAGTCTGGTATCGGGAAGTTAGAAGTGTTCCATATTTGTTGAGCCATTATGAAATTAAACAGCATGTGATTCACTGTTTCCTCATCCCATGGACATATCCCTCAGGTTTCATCATTCGTGATTTTTTGTTTCTTGAGTTCATGTTTAACTGCCAATGCGCCTGAGGGAGCTCTCTACAAAAAGACTTTAAGTTTTTGTGAGAGGAGCATGTTCCATCTTTTCCTTTTTAGCATGGTTTCGATGTTGTTGTGCATCTGTGGCAAGTTGGCTTCTCTGTTTTTGAGCTGACTGCAGACCCAGTTTCTACCCTTAACTAAGTAGAAACCCGAGTTTGTGTACCACCAAATCTAAGAATCGGGTTTAGAGGTGTAGGGAGGAGTCTGAAGAATCCTTTTAACATCTTGAGGATGTATAACAGTTTCTAGTCTCCGCTTGTTCTGACTTGTACAATCCACTAGATTGCTTACTTTCTAACATATATTGAAAAGCAGTTCTTTGCTGATTGGAGATCAAGGTTGATGATCCATGATCTAGTTTGTAGTCTACACATGTGTTGATTGTCCGTTACCAATGTGCCAAATGAGACCTTTGCTAAGAAGAATCCTACCATGAAGGATACTGCACCAAGCGTATGAGGGTTTAGCTCCTGCAAAGCCCTGTAAAAACTTTGTGTTGCACAAAATACTAAGATTTGTACAAAATACTAGGATTTGTATATACAAAAAGCAAATATTCTGGTTGGTTAATGATTTTCCACGCCTGCATAGCTAGCAAGGCTTGATTAAAGTTGTTTATGTCTTTGAATTTAAGGCTCCTTCATCTTTTCAAAAACAAAGTTTATTTCATGACACCCACATAATCTTCTGGTGATTCGTCATAGAGTTCCACTAAAAGACCTTATTGCTACAGTTAGTTTGTTGCATTGGTGCTTCGATAACTTACTTGAAACAAGACATTATGTACATGGGTAGAAAGAGCCACAACTTTTAGTAGTGTTTCCATTCCCCCAATGAAAAATGTTTTGTCATCTAGTGTGTGGACTTGGATTGTAGATTGGCAGAAATGAAGTTGAAGATTTTCTGATTTGGTCCATTGAAACATTCTGGAAAGCCAATGTATTTGCCAATCCCTAGACTTGAATGTATACTGAGAATTTGTTTGATTGCGCCTCGAGTGGCATGGTGGACTTTTATCCCAAAGGTGATCGATGACTTAGAGAATTTTATGCGTTGTCTAGAGATTCTTTCATACTTGTGGAGGCATTCTTTTATTCCTAACACTTTATCCTCTATAGCTTTACAAACAAACAAGATATCATCCTCATATAGGAGGTGTTGGACAGTTGGTCCATTCTGGTGGAATTGAAGACCTATAATTAGAGTCTATCTGACATGTTCAATATATGGACCAAAAACTCTATGCATATAATGAAGAGGAATGGTGATAGAGGGGCATCCTGTGGGAGGCATCTTTGAGGATGAATCGACCATGAATTGTTCCATTCATGATTACTAAGTAGGAGACTGAGTGAGACATGCCATGGTAAGTTTAATCTAGATGCTTACGAAACCCATTATGTGAAGAGTGCTTCTAGAAATGTCCATTCAAGCCTGTCTTAGGTATTTGACATGTCAGTTTTATTTCGCTCTAAAGATACTTTGTTTGGTCTTGTCTAATTACAGGTGATGGAAGATCTTGTGAGCCAAGAGTATATTGTTAGGATAACCTGACCTCCTAGAAAGGCACCCTTGGTTTCAGAAATGACTGAGGGTAATAGTGATTTTGGCCTATGCACTATGACCTTGGTGGTAATCTTGTAAAACACCAAACAAAGACTTATTGGGCTGTAAGCTGACATTTTTTGAGGATTTGGTTATTTGGTATCAAAGCAATATGAGTATAATTCCATTCAGTGGGGAAGGATCCTATTCTGAAAATTTTCTGGACTTCTTTCACGATATGATTTTCAATGATATGCCAATACTTTTGAAAGAAAATCCTAGTCATTCCATATGGGCCAGGGGAGTTGTCTCCTCTCATGCTAAAACTTACATGTCTTATTTCTGCAGTTGTGACTTCTTGGAGTAGTTTGCTGTTCATTTTCCTTGCTCTTCGCTTACCAGTATAGTTCTTCTTCCCTGCTCTGAAGTTCCAGTCGGGTCTTAAGGTAGTGCAGTCTTGTTTGATCTGGATTTTTTTTGGTTGCTTCACACTCTGTTGTCTTTGTATTTTTTCCATATTTGATGCTGAATTGGTGTTCACTTGTTTTTTCCATTAAGATATCCTATTTCTACAAAGTATGATTCTGTCTATGTTTTGCGGATTTTCTGAATATCTGCTAACATTCCAGGCTGAAGTAATGATCTCTCAAAGTCTTTTCGTCGTGTCCAGCGTTTATCGAAGACAATCTTTTTATGGTATCTCTAAGTATCTGTTAAAAATAAGGTGAAGAAAGGTCTATGGTCAGACCCCATTTAACTAAGATATATGGTGTTGGTCCTTGGCCTAAGAGTAAAGAAATCCCTATTTATACACCTTCTATCTAGTCTGCTTTAAATTTATTGGCTCTGCCTGTGACCCATCCAAGAGTATAGTGATCCACAACTAGGTACTTCCTTTAGCCTACAATCATTGATTAAACTCTTAAAGTTTTAAAAAGAAGATTTTGGTCTTAAGGGACCTCCAAGTTTATCATTATTAGAGAGAAACTCGTTGAAGTCACCAGTGAGGAATCACACATTCTTGATGCACCAATCTCATGAATCTGATTTCATACTTGTTGTCTTAGATGTCTAACCAAGTTTCCATACACAAAAACATGAAGATTGTATTCTTTGTTAGTTGAACCACCATATATATATGATGTTTTTATTACCCTGAAAAAGATGAAAATATATTTTGGTTTTCCAGAATAAGGCCAATCCACTTAGTGCTACCGGTTCATATCCCATCCAACATTTAACTGATTCTACATACTCTTTATTATTTTTTGTTTCTATGAGGAACAATATGTCCATAAATTATTTTGTGTCTTATTTCTTTTAGGCAGTGAACCGTCAAAGTGATCCTCAGTCTTTGATAGTTCCAACTGAGGATACTCATTGTGTCTTGGGTGGCTTCAGGGGAGGCACCACACCGTTCTCATCTTGTAATGTCGTGTTTTGTTTGGAATTTGTAGAAGAAGTTGTTGTTTTTTGCTATTTGGTCGCTATTGGAACCTCTTCTTCATATTCTAGGTTTCCACAGCTATGGAGAATAATGTCCATATTTCTTCGGAGCTCTTTCATTCATACTTTTTTAGCTCATAGGTGTGCTTTAAGCTTGTAGACACGTTGCCTTCATAATTATAGCATTTTATCGTAGTCATATTGTTAACAGTCTGTGGCTTTTTTGTTTTAGAGCTTTCAATTTTGCTAGAGGGTTTGGTGTGATCTATATTTTCTTTGTTGGCCAAAATTTGAATTATTGTTGTTTTTTCACTCTTTCCTATACTAAGGGTTTTTACTTGGAAAAGAAAATATTCCATACTAATAGATTCGAGTCCATCTGTTTTAGGATCAATGGTAATATGTCCTTGTTGGATTGGATCACGTGATGTATATGTGGACTTTTTGGTAAGTGAAAGTTTGTGTAGGTTTCTCTGGTTTGTTTGTACTTTGATCCTTCTTCTTGTTTGAAGTTTGGTTTAGTTTTAATCTCTTTACTCGTTCAAGAGCATTTTTCCTTTTCATGAAGTAGGCATTAATGCACCTTATTTTTTGGTTTTTAACTCATATATTCATGTGCTTCTCGAGTCTTTGTTAGTCTTTTTGGGTCTTTTCAGGTACAAAACAAGTTAAGATAGATTTAAACACTCAAGGCATGAATTAGAGCAAAAAGGACCATCTTAGGCGTTTCTGACACTGAGATCGATCTTTCCTCATTTGGATCGATCGATTATACTATTACCTGAGGATGTGTATGATTTGGATATCGACCAAATACCTCATAGAGCATTCTAAAGTAGACTGATCGATCTACACCTAGATCGACCGTTCCAACTCCTTTGAAGAAATCTGCACAGTCAGAAGAACATCCAGAGGGATCCAAGATTAACTACTTCATAGTGGATCAATCGATTATCGTCCAAGATTGACCAATCCACAGAAATGCGAGAAGAAACCTCAATTTTCCTTATTTCCATCCAATTTATTTATTTTGCACCGAACATGTTTTTAGTTTTTTTAATTAGCTTTTTGAGAGAGTTTTTCACAACTTTTGATAATTTGGAGAATAGACGAGTTAACAGTGATTCTTGAAGCTTTGGGAGAAGATTTCATCCCCTACACTTTGGAGAAGAATTTAGAACCTTTTTTGTTATTTTGTTGCAATTTAATTATGTTTTCTCTTTAATCTACTGCTTGTTTCTTTTCCATTATGTGTGAGTAGTCTATCAATTAGGTTTAGAGTTTTCTAGAAATTTAGGAATCAATGAATTAGGAACAAATAGGGCTTTATCTTAAGAGTTCTCCATCTATTATTGAGTTTAATACTTAGGTTAGCCTAATCACCTAGCTTATGGTAGGTTATTTAACTCACCAAAAGTGCTTGTTAGATGCCCGACATAGCATAGATGAGCAGTTAGTCCTTAACTAGCGGAAGTTGATGTTAAGGCTAACTATGGACCTATCAGACTAATTCGCTAATGCATGTTTAGATCTCTAAGACCAAACGAGAGTTTAGAATTTATAAGTTGCTAGATATAGTAGTCGTCACCACGGAGTGAGTTTGCTATACATTCATGTTTGAGTCAAGAATTGGTTGAAGTATGTCCTGAATAGTTTCGTGATATGATTGCATATTTCCTGATGAATTCCATGTGCCTGATGCTTTTATTTTTGAATTTATAACCGTTTATCGTTTTAAAGTTGTTTGTTACAATCATCACTAATTTTGAATTTTCTTAGCTTGAATTAGATCTAGAAATCGATAGTGCAATACTTGATCTTTGTGGAATCGATCCGTAAATGCTACTCCAATTTTATGTGCACTTGTAATAAGATTATAGGGTAAGAACTCTGTGTATCAAATTTTTGGCGTCGTTGACAAAAACAAATTGGTTGCCTTTCGATTTGTGATTGAGTTCTATTCTAAGTATTTTTATTTACATTTTTCCTTTTTGTTTCTTTTTGGTGTTTCAGGTTTATGGTCAGTTGAAGCCAAGGCTCTAAAAATCTTTTGAATTTTGACAACAAGATACTTGCCAGAGTTGAACACGAGAACAGAAAGTCCAAATCAATGAGTCAGCAAATTTGTACTGACTCATCGACTCAGGTTAATAACCATCAGGTTCAAGATAGAGCAGTTACTGCTGAGCAGTTGCAGCGAGAGATTGCAAAGCTCAGGCGTCAGTAGGAGCATCCACCACGTTGTGCAATAGGTGATCTGGACACCCCTCTCTAGTTATATAAGAACATGTCTTCTATTCGTCTTCCGCCGATTTAGTAGCAATATTATGAGATTAAACTTCAGCTAATTGGATTGGTTAAGCAGTATAACTTCAATGGTCTTCCACGCAAGAACCCAACGGATCACATCGAGAAATTTGAAGACATATGCAGTACAACAAGTTCTAATGGAGTCCATGCAGACTATATGAAATATAAGCTTTTCCATCACTCTCTTTCTGACACTTGATGGCTCAAGTCACTTCCTGCATGATCGTTTACTACTTGGGAAGCGGCCAGATCTGCCTTTTTGGACTAGTTTTACACTAAGTCCAAGACTGCGACGTTGAGGAATAAAATCACAGCTTTTCACGAATGTTCTGATGAGTCTTTCGGTGAAGCTTGGGAGAGATTCATGGAATATCAGAGAGAATATCAACACTACGGGTGTATAGACGAGTAGCTCTTGAACATCTTCTATGGTGGTATTGAGTGGGTCTACAAGTGTGAGACCCACACTTTGAGTTTTGAGAACTCAATTTTGTGGCCCAAAAAGCTCACTAGGTTAACCTAAGGAGTCTACCTCTCCTTCCTAAAGTAGAGAGAGCTTGTGGTAGAGTTGTGGAAGAGCGTATTGAGTAGTGCACTACTGCTGGATTGTCACCAGAGCAGCTGTCGCTTAGCTACCTTGAAGGAGAAGCCATCATAGCCGCATAGAAGGCATATCCGACAAGTTCTAGGAGAATGGAGAATCCAATGGGAGTATCTTCTCTGATAAATCTGAAACTTGATAGGTATAATCCCGACTCATTTATCTATCTACCACTGCAAGGTTTCTCATTTTTAGATATGTGTACTAAAAGTTATGATTTTTTTCTGAGTATGCTCTGTGGAGCTTCAGTGTCGCACCATTAGTCAGCCATGATTTTTGTTAGGAGAATTACAGACAAACCATGAGGATCGACGGAATAATTGACCTATTTTTGGAAAGCCATGAATGTCTTTTTTATCGACAGACCAAGTTCAGTCATATCTGCAGAATGATTAGAAAGTTATAGTCGTATTTCCAAAGTGTGTCTGGGCAATTTAGATCAGAGACTAGTCTGTTGAGATGTCTGTTTGACCTGAATCTTTGCAAGGATTTTCTAGACTCATAGATCTAGTTCTTGATTGAAGGATAACCGGTTTGGATCATTTGAGCAAAGGAAATTGTGTTGTCAAGCAGTAGAAGCAGATCTGTCCAAAGATCCTACTAGATCTAGTTTCCATGAGTCCATAGCTGCAAACCGTTCCTCAATATGAGTTGTATAGAGAGAGTTACATCCAGTTCAAAGTAAGAGGTTAAACAAAATTTCTAGATATTGTTTTAAACTGGTCTTGAAAGATCTCCCTCTTAAGAATTCATAGCCGAAAGCAGAATCCTACTCCGAGTTGTATTGAGGAAGATACGAGCAGTTTAAGGTAAGGATCAAATCAGTTTATGTTTCAGACTTGGAAGAAAAATCTGGAAAAGTTTTCTAATATATGTGTTTGACTTGGCATGTGTAAGGGTGATTTTTGAATAGATCTGTGCAAGGAAAGCTTCCTTTTTGCTCTATGGGGTTCAAATTGCAAATACTAGCAAAACCTTCAACTCAATTCGACCTCTTTCCTTGCCTCAACTAGATCAATCTCGCTCAGCCTCCTTCGAGTTCTCTCTCTCTTATTTTTAGGTCAACTTGTGCGGATTCCCTTTTTAGGTTGGATTAAGGCTCCTATTTATAACCCTTAGGGTAACCTAATCCCTAACCCTAATTCTTTTAGTTGGAGCGGGCTCAAACCTATTCAAAATAATCCAAGGTCCAAAACACATCAATTCTGGTCGTTTTACTTTTAAGCCACCCATTCGGACACATACCTAACTCTTGTCCAAACGAGAACCCTTGTCCGAACATGGACACCTCTTGTCCCAACGCGGACCAAACTTGTCCAAACACAGACCAAAATTGTCTTAAACCTTAAACCTTGTCCAAACTAGACACAACATGTCCGAACCTCCTAGCTTCATGTCCAAACTTGGACCAATCATGTCTGAACAACCGTACGTTCCGATCCGGACCATGCTGTCCGAATCACTAGGTTCTGTCCAAATCCTAGGGTCTTGTCCAAAATTCCGTCCTTAGGCTTCTAGTGCCTTTCCTTGGCCAGAACGTATCAAATGGCCATGTTCGGTTTTCCCGTACGTACCGCATCCACGTACCATACTTTGTGGGTTCTTGGGTTGGCCAAACGTGGGTATTACAATTCTACCCCACTACAAAGGATTCGTCCTTGAATCTAAGCGGTGGATGATCCAACCATCTTGTGTGTCAAACAAATTGGAGAAACTTTTCTTCATTCTAAGTTCCGGTTCCCAAGTAGTCTCAAGTTCCCCATCACAATCCCATTCAATTTGCACCATTCGGGTTTTCTTCATACGATCCACTTTGATCTTTCTATCTAAGACTCAGACTGGATTCCCTTCAATTGTCAAGTTCTCTCTTAAGTTCCTTGGGGTTCCCTCAAAAACTTGTTCTCCACTTCCTAAGCACTTCTTTAACATTGAGACATGGAACACATTGTGAAACGTGTCCAATTCTATGGGCAATTCAATCCTATATGCCACTTTTCCAACCGTTTCCGGAACTTTATAAGGCCCCATGTACCTTGGTGCCAACTTAGCTGATCGCATAGTCCTTTCCTTCCCTTTATATGATACGGTTTTGAGGTAAACCAAGTAACCTACTTCGAATTCAAGTGCTTTTCTTCTCTTGTCCGCATAACTCTTTTGTCTATCCTGAGCTGCTTTTATATTGAGCTTAACCATTCAGATATTTTCAGTTGTGTCCTCTATGAAGTCTCTTTCATAGATACTAAACTCCCCCACTTGTGTCCAACATAATGGGGTTCGGCAAGGCCTTCAATACAATGCTTCATATGGTAACATTCCAAATACTAGCATGGTAACTATTATTATAAGCAAATTCAGCCAAATATAAGTGTTCCTCCCACTTACCTCCCCAATCCAACACACTTGCCCGCAACAAATCCTCGAGTTTTTGGATTATCCTTTCGGATTGTCCATCCGTTTGCGGGTTATAGGCCGTATTTGTGTGAACCTTTGTCCCTAACTTAGTTTGAAGAGCTTTCCAAAAAGCTGAAACAAACTTAGTGTCCCTATCCGAGACAATACTTGCGCGTGCCCCATGAAACCTAACGATCTCTCTTACATAGATCTCGGCCAACCTTTGAGCCCTATCCGTTCTATTGACTTCAAGAAAGTGTGCGGATTTTTTCAAACTGTCCACTATTACCCATATTGAATCCTTTTTATCACACATAGGCAATCCCGTGATGAAATCCATTGTTATCATATCCCATTTCTATTCCGGGATAGGTAAACTTTGCAATAGTCTACTAGGAACTTGGTGTTAAGCTTTAACCAATTGGAAAGTTGGGCATTCGGATACCCACTTAGCCACATCAAGTTTCATTCCTATCTAATGATAGTACCTTTTAAAGTCACAATACATCTTTGTCGATCCCGGATGGATTGCTAACTTAGATCTATGTGCCTCCTCAAGGATTTTATCCTTTAATCCCTGATCATTAGGAACACACACACGACCATTAACCAAAATAGTCCCATTGTTAGAAGTTTGGTATTCAGTTCTATTATTCCTTGCAGCCTTTTTCAAGTTCTCATCTTTTTCTTGAGTCATCCGGACTCTAGTCAACAAATCAGCTTGATCTATAGCCCCCAAACCTAAGGGTTTCTTAAGGCCAACAAACTTAAGGTTCCAACCATTTCTACTAATCGTTCCAACTCCCTATTGGAGTTCATATCCACATGTTTCCTACTTAGTGCATCCGCAACTAAGTTTGCTTTACCCGGGTGGTATTCTATGACCAAGTCTTAATCAGCTATGAGTTCCATCCATCATCTTTGCCTTAAGTTCATATCAGGTTGAGTGAAGATGTACTTCAAACTCTTATGGTCCGTGAATACTTGGACCTTCCCACCATAAAGATAGGATCGCCAAATCTTTAAGGCAAAAATAACCACAACCAATTCCATGTCATGAGTTGGATTATTCACCTCATGTTTCGTCAATTGTCGTGATGCATAAGCGATCACATTCCCATGATGCATCAACACACAGCCCAATCCCATTCGTGATGCATCCGTGTACACCACATACGGTTTATTTGGTTCCGGCAATGCTAAAACCGGAGTACTAGTCAACATATCCATGAGTTTTATGAAGCTCTCTTCACATTCCTCAGTCCAAATAAAAGGGACATCCATCCCTGTAAGTTGAGTCATAGGCTGAGCTATCTTTGCAAAGCCTTTCACGAACCGTCTATAGTAACCAGCCAATCCAAGAAAACTTCTTACCTCTGTTGTGTTCAAGGGTCTAGGCCAACTTGAGATTGCCTTTATCTTTTCTGGATCCACGGACACTCCTTTGTCCGAGATCACATGATCCAAGAATCCTACTTCGCTTGGCCAAAAGCTACACTTACTTACNCCCGTATTCCGGATGTCCTGTTCTGCAATTGGGATCTGATGATAACCTGAAGCCAAATCAATTTTTGAGAACCAAGTAGCACCTCTAAGTTGATCCAACAACTCATCCACTCATGGAAGAGGGTTCTTGTTCTTTACCGTCACTCTATTCAATCCACGGTAGTCAATACACAACCTGAAGGTTCCATCCTTCTTTTTCACAAACAGCACCAGTGCACCCCATGGTGAAATACTCGGTCTTATAAAACCCTTATCCATTAGTTCACTAAGCTGTATTTTCAACTCAGCCATCTCCGCTGGCGCCATCCGGTATGGTGCTTTGGAGATAGGCATCATTCCAGGTTCTAGTTCAATTGTGAACGGATCAGACCGTTCTGGTTGTAATCCTGTGACTACTACAAACATATCTTCAAACTCATTCACCACTGAAATGTTCTTAAGTTCTTTTTCCGGTCCAACTTCAACCGTTGAGATCGTAACTAAGTACGCCTCACATCCTTTCTTGAGCATCCGTTCTGCTTGGACAGCCGAGACAATCAAACTACCTGAAGTGGGTTGGGTTCCTTGATACACCAACCAATTTCCCCCATTCTCAAACTCAACTCTACCACGATAACAGTCTATGTGTGCCTTGTACTTTCCAAGCCAATATATTCCTAAGATCACATCATATAGTTCTACTTCACAAATCACAAGGTCAGTCGGCATGTTCACTCCTTTTATGAGCACGAAGATGTTTCCAATATCCCCTAAGGCATCCATTAGTTTCCCACCAGCTGCTTGGACTAAGAACCCACTAATTACTCCAGGTTCTTTCTTAAATTCACCAATACCAATCATTCTCGGGTGTACGAAACAATGTGACACCCCGGAATTAAACAACACATGGGTTTCCACACCATCCATGATCACGGTCCCTACATAATTATTTAGACACTAAGGATCCTAGTTCACACTACACAAGCAATCAAGTTCACGAACAGAAACATTACGGTGATGAACAGAACTTACCAGCGATCGGTCGGTTGGATCCACAACCAACGAGTATGCTCTAGGTGTTACAGCCGGTCTCTTTGGCGGTGGTGGTGGTAGTGGTCGCAACTCCTCCCTTGCCCGCTTCCCTGATGGTTTAAGCGGTTTGGGGCAATTAGCCCGGATGTGCCTTGTTTCCCCATAGTTGTAGCACACCCTTAGTCCCTCGGTACGAACATCCCTTGCCCTTGGGTCCTCCTTTGGACAATCAGAAATCATATGGTTTGTACTACCACACCTAAAACATGCACCATAAGCCATCCTACATTCCCCAGTATGCTATTTCCCGCAAAGCTTACACGTAGTGCGAGCCGCGACAGGTTTTCTCGGTGCATTCCAATCCGTTCTCCTTTGCCTCGCTCCCGAACCATGCCCTGGTTGGGTTTGATGCACGGTTGGGCCCCTTTTCTTTTCACTCACCGATCTGGCCTCCTCTAATCCACTCTCCAATTGGGCAGCCTTTTCCACAAGTTCCGCAACTTAATTGTAACTCTGTACTTGACACACATTGCGAAGTTCAAGCCGTAGCCCATGCATGAATCGACGAACTTAGACTTTCTCATCATTTAACTCACGTCCACCATAACTCTTATGATTGTTAAACTGAGTCTCACATTCCCTCACGGTCATTGATCTCTGACTAAGATCCAAGAAGGCTCCTTCTAGTCTATCATACACCTCGGATGGGAAATACTTTGCTTGAAACTCCTTACAAAAGGTTTCCCATGTACAGTCCGAGTTTGCCATTCGGCCTGAAACCCATTTCCACCAGTTGTGGGCATCACCCTCCAAGTAATGAACCGCTATATCACACCTATACTTATCCGGACAACGAATAGAGTTGAAGTTCCTCTCCAACCTATTCCTCCACTCATCAGCCTCGATCAGCTTAGCTCCTCGTGCAAAGAACTTTGTGCCAAGTTTGTGCATATGATCCATCATTTTTAGGTATGATGGAGTGGCCAAGGCTTAGGCAGCCACCCCGGTCACGTTCCATGCGGTTTCCGTATCCGCACGCGGTAGCACACTCTCCTCGGGTACCTCATCCCGCCGTGGGGGTACGACATCAGCCGGTGGTACAGCCGGTAGTCTTTCCAAGACTTGGGCTAACATAGCCAAGATAGGGTTTAACCCATACTGATCTCTAGCCTCATCATTCGCAATTGGAGTCGACGGTGTTGCGGACACCTTATTCTCACTCCGGTTAACACTTTGTTGACGTTCCTCATTGTTCGTCTCAACACGTTTAGTCCTACCGGTAACCTTGCGGGAAGTCTCACCATTCCCCATATTACCTCTCCTTCCTTTACGAGTAGTAACCATCCACAGTCACCACATTAGCTAAGTTAACTACCTCTATCAACTTAGCTCGGTTCACGGAACATATAATACACTTACCGCGAGACCTTGGCATGAGGAGGATGGATATCATTCATCTAACCCATTCACATACTTCCCAACTGTCCTAGAATCAACCTGGCTCTGAAGAACCCTAATTCATATCTGGTTGCTTGTATCTCAAGGTATCGAGTTTTAAAAATTGTTTGGCCTGTTTTGCTGCGTTTTTGAATGTGCTTCAACCTAAGCAATGGTAAGGACGTGATCTACGAGTCATTTAGCTTCAGTTTAATTTTAGCAAATTTATCTAAATATTATATATTTTAATAAATATAAATAGATATTATATATTTTATAAATATTATATTAGGAATTTTGTGATTGTTTGAAAATAGGATATTGCTGGGAGTGTTATATATAAATATATTGGTGTTGTTCTATCTAGTGAAAGATGGAATATTATTTGTGTAATTGAAGTTAGAAAACTATTTAAAAGATTTAAAGAAAGTTTCTTAAAGGGTTGTCATGGAATATATCATGCTACGAAATGTCGCTTTTATAAATAGACCGCTATCATGGAATGAATCGAGCTACGAGCTGTTGCTTCCATGAAGAGACCGTTGAAATAGAATGTATCGAGCTACGGGCTGTTGCTTCCATGAATAGACCACTTACATGGAATGAATTGAGCTACGGGTGTCACTTCCATAAAAGACTGTTGACATGGAATGTATCAAGCTACGAGTCATCACTTCCATGAAAAGACTGTTGAAATTGAATGAATCGAGCTACAGGCCTTCGCTTCCATGAATATATTTTTGTCATGGAATGTATCGAGCTATGGACTGTCGCTTCCATGAAAATAGACTGATGAACTGTAGTAGCTCTGAAGCCATCTAGAGGATGGTTGAGCCGATGTGTGTGTGTTGGTTGCTGTAGGTAGTCCGGCCTGTTTGGTACAACTTATTGCAATATACTAGTTGTACATGTTTGCTTTCTATGTATAGGATAAGCTTTGTGTGAATTAGGTTGGAGCTTTGTAATTCACTGGGCATAGGTGATCTTTCACTGAGTATTCATTATTGACACCCTCTTTCTTTTTTCTTTTTTTTCCAGGGTTTTTGAACAAGAATTTCTGGTGTTGACCGATTTTTTCAAAAAAGTATTTTTGGCAAAGCTAAGAATAACACATTGTCTCTCTGGATCTGGAGCGGAGTGTTACAGTTGGTATTAGAGTAAACTTAAGGTCACTCCGATTATGACCCAGAGGGTAAAGTTTTCAAATGATTAAAAAAATAATATGTATTTACAAAGAAAGATAAAAAAATTAGTTGCTTTTCTAAAACCATTTCAAAAAAATTAATGTTTACCATTTTAAAAAGTCTAGTTAGTATTTTTTCTTGAGTTAGTTTTGTATAAGTAAAGTAGAAGTGAGTTTCAGTATGCTTCATGAAAGGGTCAAAATTTTCGCTAGAAGTGGAAGCCAACAAGAAAATATGTTTGTTCGATTATAGATCAAACTTTCTGCCAAGAATTCGAGGACAAATTTCATTTAAGTGGAAGAGAATTATGAGATCCACACTTTGAGTTTTGGAAACTGAATTTTGTAGTCCAAAAATCCCACTAGGTTAACCTAAGGAGTCTTCTTCTCCTCCCTAAAGTAGAGAACTTGTGGTAGAGTTGTGGAAGAGGGTATTGAGCGGTGCAGTGCTGCTAGATTGTCACCAGAGCAGCCATCACTCAGCTACCTTGAAGGATAAGGCACCATAGCCGCATAGAAGACATATTCGACAAGTTCTGGGAGAATGGAGAATCCGATGGGAAGATCTTCTTTGATGGATCCTCAGGGAGCACTTCCAGGGTAGGTGGAGAAGAGTTTCGAGGAATTCTGCAATGTTGTTATATTTGATTTTGGATGTCCACAAGGAAGCACAAATGGCTATTGAGGTACTAATTTTCGAGCATACAAGCCACTGATCCCTTTCCCAAAACAACTCATCAACTTGGAAGATCAAGGTGAGTTTACCATTCTCTGCACTCTTGGGAAGCTGAATTTTGATGATGCACTTTCTGATTCTAGAGAAACTGTGTATGTAATCACATTAAAGACGATGAAGAAGCTAGGAGTTGAGCTAACACGGGATTACAACGCCTCCATTTCTTTAGGATATGTCTCTTCCATGTGCCTGCATGGAAGACTTGTTAACTATCCACTTCTGATTGGAAACCGTATGGTTTCAACAAACTTCATTGTAGTGGAGACGGCATGAGGTGGTGCAGTTCCCTTCCTCTTAGGAAGACCGTTTCTAAACACTGTTGGGCTAATATCAATTTCCCCAATAAGAGGGTGGTTCTTGAGAATGTCGATAATGAGGTTTCATACCTTATATCAACTTTTAGTGATGATTTCTGCGGTATGATCAGTTCAGCGTAGAGGGTTAAAGAGGTATCAGAATCAGAGGCAGTTATTTGGGCTTCATCGAGCTTCAATGAGCTGTCTGGGTGTGAGTACGATAAAGAGGGAAATCTCCGACGGGAGCTTGTATACGACTCAGTAGACTGCTATGAGACACCAGATTTAGACCCTCGAGACAGACATATCCTTGATTGAAATTTCCTAACTAATTATCGTGTAAGTTTGTTTGATTCTTGTCTCACGATTTTTACATGAAAGCTCGAATTAGGTTGGCTAGGACCCTTTCTTGTGAAGGAGGTTAAGCCTTTGCAGAGCTATACTGTTGTTGGACAGTGCATAAGTTGAGTTCGATGTTCAAGACCCGGACCTGAAGCTTAGCGTCACAAACGATGATTTGAATAAGGATGGAGAAATCCTTCTTGAGAGTCCACCGACCATCTGAAAGGCGATTGAGTCAAGCGTTTGACTTTAAACAAGCGTTGAGTTGGAGGTAACCCATTAGTAGGTTCTTTTCTTCTTCTACATTTTTCGTTTTATGTTTTTCTTATTTTCGTTTTCTTTTGTTTCAGGTAAGAAAAGTAAGGATGGAGCATTGAGACTGATTGATCTAAATCAGGATGGGTTGATCCTTGGGACAAAAAAAATAGCGGATGACTTGAGAATCGACCTCGAACACGAGGATCGATTGATCTACGGGTAAAGTAAATCTTCTGATTTTGAATACTGGTTCAATCACTTAGATTGAACTAGAAAACACTTTTAGAACACAAAGAAATTGAGTTTTAGATCAAAATCTTTGATTTTTAAAATTTCTTCCCTCTTGGGTGATTTTTGGAAGAAGTTTTTCAAAAACTAAAATCGATCATATCTCTTTTGATTCTTCACGGTTTTGTTTGATTCTTGATCCTACACTCGGATTTTTTTCCTATTTCCGATTATCCTTGTATCATTATCAGTCTGTAAAGGTATGGCTCTCTATCTCCACCTATTCATTCTGCAAAATTTGAAGGTTTTTGGATGATTCTAATTTTTAAAATGTTCTTGATCTTTGATGCAATTTTTTCTTATGCCATTGTATACTGATTTTGTGACTTGAATTAGCCAATCTTTGATATATTTTGTGTAGATATCGAGGCTTAGTTGATGGAGAATTTACAAGATTTGTTGGATATTCGATTTGAAAAATGGATGTTTGATTATGATTTGATGCATTGCTGGATGTTTAGATGTGTTGATACTAAAGTTTACTTGATAACATCACATGATTCCAGTTCTATAACCATTTTTTTTATTTTTTATAACATTGATATCGATTTATGCCCAGATTTTTTATATTTGTTATCTTTCAGGCAATGGTTTATTTAGGTACAAAAAAACCGACCAAGAAGGTCAGATCATCATTGCAAGGACAAGAAAGGGGAAAATATTCAAACTCTTGGACAGAAGAAGAAGATGTACTTCGAGAATTTGAGTTGTGGTCGTGCCCTAATGCTACTCCTTTTCTAAGCCTTGTGAGATTCCATACAGACTTGTCTACTCTCAAGAAAGATTTAGCTTATATCCGGAGAGAGAGAGAGCGGTTGGACACATCATTACATCCTCTTCTATGACCAGCTCTTGCGGAACAAGATAGTTTTGATGGATTTTGTTTGTCCTAACACGTTTCAAAGATTGGATATATTGGATGATGTGAGTTGTATGCTAAGTAGGATCAGCTTTGAAATGTTTGAAAATCACAGTTACCCGTTGTACCTTGAGCTAGTTTGTCAGGTTTTGGCCTCATGTGAGTTGTATGAGTCTGCTGATCCGCATGGTCCTTTGAGCGAGTTTACTTTTGTTTTCCTCTTGAGTGGTGTATTGTACAAAATGTCGAAAGTGAATCTTTGCTACCTTTATGGCTCGCACACAAATGCCAATGATTGACTGCCTTCAGCAAATTCTCCACCTAACTTATACTTGTGACACATTATAGAAGATGGTAGATATGAGGCTCGTTCAGCAAAACTGACGCATATTAGGAACCCTGTAGTTCAGATGGTCAGCAAGATCATTGGGTATATGATGTCTGGCAAGGAAGAGTCTCGAGCGATAACCAAGCCAGAGCTTGCTTTGCTACACTATGCACTTGCTTCAGCGGTACCTCACCTTTATGGAGATGCCCCTCCACCTTCACAGCTCTATCATGACATCAACTAGGGTTTCGTTTTTGCTGAGATGCTTAATGCTCAACATTTAAGAGGCTCAACTGGCATACTTCTGAAGGAGATGATAGGGAATTTGCTGACTCCTATATTCTTGAATCACTCGATCGATCTCAGTGGCACACCCAAGGTCGAGTGGATACATGTGATCGATGAAAGGTACATCACTAAATATACCTACATGATGACTGGACTTAACTACATGTATTTCTTCCATGACACTGAGCCTTATTTGTGCGAGCTTCTGCTACCTGCTATTACTTATGTCACCTACCAAGCCAACGTCAAGTTTGAGCCTCACATCACTCATCAAGGAACAGCAGAGCTAGGGCCTCACCGTACCCATTGATCTACTTCCCGTTGAGCTGCAGATCCGCCAGTTCAGCCACCTCCTACACAGCCGCAACCTACTGCAGAGTCCACAATGGAGCACATCATTCCATAGTATAGTGCATAGTATGATCTCCCTCCTTTCTCTGATGATTTTACTGATAGGGAGTATAGATGATCGGTGCATGAGACAAAGATCATAAAGCACCCGATTATTCGGCGCATTTAGGACACACAGAGGAAGATCAAGGTGCCAAATCCTTGGTGTTTAGGCAATCCGTCCAACATTACCCAAGCTGAGACAGAGCCGCTGATGCGAGATGTGATGTTGCTGGACACCGACGCACGACTGCATCACAAGATGAGGATGAAAAGGAGGCTGCTGACATGACACCGCTGAGATCCAAGAGATCACAAGAGTTTTAATTCGCAGGATCAGTAGAGTTCGCCTCTTTCTCGTATTTGTTTCTTTTGCATTTTCTTGTATTTTTCATATTTTTGCGTAAGTCGTGCTTCCTTCAGGTTTATTTTCACATCAGGACGGTGTGAAGTAAGTTTGGGGGAGGACAAAGATTGTGACTAACACACCTTTTTCTCTTATTTTTCTTTTTTGAGTCATTTTTATTTTTATTAGAGTCAGTTTATTTTTATTTGAGTTAAACACCGGTTGTACGAACTAGGATTTTGGAGGAATTATTGCACTTTCAGAGTAACAATTGACAGAGTAGACAACAAATCAATTGACTGTTGGAAAACATGGAGACTACATAACTTCTCATTGTTACCCATACTCTCTTGGGTGTTCGAAGAATCTAATGTCGGCTTCACACATAACCTGTTTTTGTTTTCATGTCAAGGGGCTTGGTATACACTTGATCGGGTTCTCTCTTCAGTTCTGAATGATTTAATTGTGTGAGTATGGTTCCCCTCTCTTAGTTATTTCAAAGTATTTATGTTAAGTATGTCATCTATGAAGTAGCTATTAAGCAAGGTTTGATGTAGTGTTAGTAGGCTGAGAGAATTAAAATTTCGAAGAAGCCACTTTTTATTTTCACTATTTGAGCTACGAAAGAATGCAACCAATAAAAATAGAATGATACCCAAGTAATTAGGGAAAAATTGGTTGCGTAGCCGAATAAAAAAAATACAATGACACCCTAAGTAAGAAGGGAAAAATCAGCTGCAATGTCATAAATGAAAGGAAAGGAACCGTAGGGAAAGTAATCTCAAGGCTAAATAAGAACCCATGTGTTCTTTGATCGATACCCCCTTGATGAGACCACACTTATATATTCTAAGAACTTGGTATGGTGCATTCATTTCACTCACCTAGATTGTGGAGTTAGCTTGGGACAGATGTGAAGTCTAGGGGAAATATAATGTGCCCTCGATTTTGTTAGGTAAGTCTTTCATGTGGTTTACTAAAGGGTCTTCTTTTGTGATGTTCTTATTATGTAATGATTTCCTGAGCTCCACTTCTCTTTTACAGGATTTAGTCTCTTTGTTTGCTTGATGACAAGCAAAAGACTAAGTCTAGGAGAGTGGATGTACCTCATTTTTATTGGTTTTTAACTCATATATTCATGTGTTTTTTAAGTCTTTGTTAGTCCGTTTCAGGTACAAAATGAGTTAGGATGGATTTAAACACTAAAGGTATGGACTATAGCAAAAAGGACCATATTAGGCGTTTATTACAATAAGATCGATCGTTCCTTAATTGGGATCGATCGATCCTGCTATTACCAGAGGATGGGCACGATTTGGAGGTCGACCAATTACCTCACAAAGTTTTTCTAAAGTAGATTGATCGATCTACACCTAGATTAACTATTCGTACTCATTTGAAGAAATATGCGTACGATCAGGAGAACGACTAGAGTTATGCAAGATGGACCACTTCACAGTGGATTGATCGATCGCCATCCAAGATCAACTGATCCACGGGCCTGCGAGAAGAAACCCTAATTTTCCTTATTTCCATCCAGTTTTTAGTCTTTTTAATTAGGTTTTTGAGAGAGTTTTTCAAAACTTTTGATAATTTTGGAGAGTAGACTTTTTAGCATTCATTCTTGTAAGGTTTAGGAGAAGATTTCATCCTCTATAGTTTGGAGAAGGATTCCTCTACACTTTAATGCTCTTTTTGTTATTTCATTGCAATTTAATTTTGTTTTCTCTTTAATCTACTTCTTGTTTCTTTTCTGTTATGTTTGAGTAGTCTATCAATCAGTATTATGGTTTTCTAGGGATTTAGAAATCAATGAATTAGGAACAAACAGGGCTTTATCTTAAGAGTTTTCCATCTATTGTTGAGTTTAATGCTTAAGCTAGCCTGATCACCTAGCTTATGATACTAGGTTGTTGAACTCGTCAAAAGTGCTTGTTAGATGCCTGAAATAGCATAGATGAGTAGTTAGTCCTTAACCAATGGGATTTAATGTTAAGGCTAACTGTCAACCTATCAGACTAATTCGTTAATACATATTTAGCTCTCTAGAACTAAGCGGGAGTTTAGTATATCTAGTTTGCTAGATATAGTAGTTGATGCCATGAAAGTGTGGGTTTGCTATACATTCATGTCTCAGTCGAGAGTTAGTTAAATTGTGCCCTAAATAGTATCTTGATTTGATTGCCTATTTCCTATGAATTCTATGTGTCTGATGCTTTTATTATTGAATTTATAACCGTTTTATCATTTTTAAAGTTGTTAGTTACAATCATCACTTATTTTGAATTATCTGAGCTTTAATTACACCTAGGCGATAATGCAATACTTGGTCTTTGTGGATATGATTCCAAAATGCTAGTCTGATTTATTGTGCACTTGCAGTATGATTATATGGTTAAAACTCTGTGTATCAAACATCGACATAAGAAGCAGATTTCCAAGATTCTTTCAAATTCAATTATGACTTCTATGGTATTTCCTGATTGGAAGTCTAAAGGATCTTGATTGTTGAAGTAGATTGTTAATATCCAAAAGGATATTGACCCTTAGAAATTCATAAAGGTGAGTTTTATTTTGATCATAATCAAATTCTAAAACTTCTCCCAATGTATTGGCCATAACAATGAAGAAGTCAATGGTGTAGTTTTTGATTGGGATGTTAGAAAGCACATTGGTATCATCTCTAGATTCTTAAGAAAAAAGCTCCTATCCTTTTTGGCAATCATAACTTCCCAATCATCAAATTTTCAGAAAGAGAACTTCAAACTGAAAAGAGTCTTTCGGTATAACCGTGCCTCTTATTTTGCTCTATAATCTCCACATTCTGGGCATAGCGAGCACCATCTTAGCGATGTTCTATTGGTCTGGGTTCATTAATCGTCCTATGAGAATGTGTTTATTCATCATGCATGTTGAGTATTTCCCTAATTATGGAAGATCGATGGTTGTGTCCTCACAGATTGCCATTGATCTCATCACCTCCACCAGATTGTTCTCATTACCCTGCATCATTGTTGATCGGTTTGTTGAGAGCTGTTAGTCGTTACTACAGTAACAACAGGGATCCAATTTCAATTTTAAGTAGATATTACAGCTTGACTCTGCTCATAATTTCTAGATTTTTTACATGCACACGCATCCATCCTTACTAAAGTTGATTTCACAGATGTTGGGATGATGAAAGGGTGAGAGAAAGTAAAGAGTTTTGATCTTATTTCCTAAGTCCAGAATCCCATATCATTTGCAGTAAGAGGATTGGGATTGGGATTTGTTGTAATCGTGATGATCGCAATCTAGGAGTTGTTCAATCTACTTTGTCAAACTTTGAGAAGGTAATTGGCATAAGTGAAACTAATCCAATGGATACACTCCCTCCATTTTGTATAGCTAGAGGAGGGAGAAAAACTACGGCTAACTAAACATCAAGTTTTTAAGATTGATCTCTGCCTCTGTGTAATTTAGACTTACATATACAATCTCTCATGATAAGCTTTTAAAATTGTGAGATAAATTATTATCGTTTACATTATGAAATTTAGATTTGTGAGATAAATTATTAACTTCCCAATCATTTAGAATTGATTGATGAACTCGTAATTATCAGCAAAAGTTATTTCAATCTATTAAACAACATCTATAAATATAAAATAGAATCTTCTTCTTTTCTCATGAAGCCACATCATCATCCACATCATCAATCCACCTTTTAAAACCTATTAATTTCATACCATAATTAAAAATATATGATAAATTTTGTACCTCTAAGTTTAAAAGCATAATTGTAAACAAATTATATCCTCACTACTTCTTAACTTAAACCATAATTAAAATAATAATAATAAACTTTAAACTACAATTCAAAACTAATAATAAATTTAAGGATACATATCTATTTAGTATTGAACATTTTAAAAACATTTGTAATTAAAAAATCTAATATGAAAACATTCATTTTATATTTGTGAATGTATTTTCTAAATTTTGTATTCACATATAGAAATTAAAATTCATTAATTGTGTTTTCTATATGTGATTACAACTATAATATTTTAAATAATATCTCTAATTATGTATTATTTTTATAAAAAAACTAAGTTTTTACAGACTTTTAAATCTCTACATACTAAAATTGAAATTATATTTTTCCAAATTCTGTATCCACATATGATTGAAATTGATGACAAATGTGTTTTATAGTTGTTATTATATTTTTCCCAAATTTTGAATTTAGATTACAAAAACAAAACAATTGCAAAAAGTTTGACAAAATTTTAATATAAAACCACACATACTCCTATTAATGTATTTATTTAAGATAAGGTCTAAATTTGTTGACTATAAAGGAGATGAAAAGTTACTATACTTAATTTGAATATAAAAATTAAAGAAGGTATAATGAGTTTTTACATTAAACTCATTTCATTTGAGAAAACATTAATGTTTAATAATTTAGTATTTAAACTTTCAAAATTCCACAAATACAAAAATAAATTATAAATTCACTACATACATCAAGAATTGAGAATTTAAATATACAATAATTGTTTTGTAGTAAAGTATATTTTTATTTTCTATGAAAAAGTTCTATAAGTTTTAGCTGCGTACACATTTAAAGATTGCTTAGGAAAGACTGATTATGCTTTAACAATCAACAAACACACCAATAATTTGAAAAATTAGGTACAAATTAATTTGTTTAGCTATACAAGAATATCATTTTTATTCATTTAGATAAATTTAATTATTGTTAATGTCTCCTCATATACCCTCATTCAATATGTGTAAGATAATAATTTCAATACTAAGAGAAAATATAATTAAGTTACCTAGAATAATGGTAAATTTTAGCTATTATATTGTCTTTAAGGCACAAAATATAACTTCTCATACTTTTTTTTCTTCTTAATTATAGTTCCAACTTACCCATTGTCGTTTACAAAAAATTATATTATCTCAATTTTACACCAAATCAATTTGAAAAACTCTCATATCTCTTTCTTTGATTTTAAAATTGGTCGAAGTCTCAACATGTTATTAAAATACTTTTATGAATTTTTTGGAAGTCCATAATATTTTAAAAAGGTGGAAAGTTCATGGATGCTGCATGTACGGGAAAAGAGGCTTCCATAAATTTTTGTCTCTAACCCATAGACACAAAACAGATTGCATGAATAGAGAGAATGAGTAATCCAAGACCAACAGATAAGTGTGAAGGTTTTGATGACAACCTTCAACAATACCCAAATCAAATTTCGTTGGCCAATCCATAGAAACTATCAAGATAGGTTTAATCTTAGCATTTTAACCAAAATAAAATAAGTTTCTTGGTTGCATATCGAGAATTAACCAATTTGGTCTTTCTTAGAATTCCTACCAATTTCAATTAAAAACTTGTAAAATTTTCTTCTATAAATTAGCTTCTAAGAAAAATTTAGAAAGACCTAACATAAAATGAATATGACTTTCCTCATATATTCTTTTCCTTATCATTCATTCTCTTATTAGTAGATATTCTTCTAATTATTTTTCCTAATTAAATACATCTCTTCAATATTCTCTGATTATCATATTTCTGTACTCCAAATATAATATATCTTTATAACCATTTATCTTTAAGTACTATAAATTATTTATAATATTTTTCAGACACTTTTTCAATATCTAAAATAAATTTTAAATAAACAAAATTAAATATTATAAATTATTTTTTCTCACGGCAAGTAATTATGTAATAAAATAAATATACAAAATTAATAAATGTCAAGCAAATTATAAAAGTTTAATATATTTTCTATACAATTATACTCAAAAAAATTTCTAACATGAATATTTACTTTTAACATATTCTCTATATCGCAATGTTTTTTATACGCTATTTCATAACAATGATACGAAATCCCGCCGTCACTAACTAGTAATATATATAGAAATATATGGATTAGTGGCAGTACCCTATATTCTAAAATTCAAATCCATACTTAGAGTTATAGAAGTGAAAGTAAAAATATTACTATGCGAGTTGATTTTTTTTTTTTTGTCAACAATATTGGGCCACAACTAGCCGGCCCATTAGCCAAGTTCCTGCATAATGCAGGCGGCGGGGCTCGATCCTGAGATGTGCAAGTACGCCTGCCATTTAGTGGACTTACTCCTACCACTGGACTAAAGGCCACTATGCGAGTTGATTAAAAAAACCTAAATTGTACATATATAAATATAACCCACATAAATTACGCAACTATTATATAGAATGAAAATGAACTTGTGTTACAGTAAAAGTATGAATAAATTTAACAAACTAGTTTAAAATATAATGAAATATTTTAAAATTAGGCTAAGATAAATGGGTTGGTAAAAATGTTTTCTTTATAAATGTTCAGATAGTGGGATTTAATCCTTCTCCACTACAAAGTGATAAAAATAATAGATTAGATTTTAAAGGCTAAATTTTAGGTTATGAATTAAATTTTATAAGGGTGATTTATTCAATTAGTGTAGAATTATAGGCAAATGACTTAAATAGTGTGGAATTATCAAAAATTACTCAAATACTCTTATTTTTTTTAATTGTCATTTTGCCCTTTTGAGATTTGGAAACAAAAACATAATAATGAAAATGCTATTAATGAAAAGTGTCACGTCAGCCCGCAAATCGCGTAGGTCTGCCGCGAATATCTACCAAAGTTCTATCAAAGCTCAACCAAGGTCAACCAAAGCTCAATCAAGCTCCACCAAAGCTCAACTAAGCTCCTCCAAAGGTCAACTAAGCTCAACCAAGATCTACCAAAAGTCAACCACACCAAAATTCACGTTCACAAAGCACTGTCAAATAAAAATCACACTAAATTTCCGTAAATAGGAAGTAATTTTGTCAAACACTCAATAACTCAGGTTTTTTTCTGTTTGGTAGATTTTGGTGAACTGTGATAGAGTTGGTAGAGTTAGCGTTGCTAGTATGGTAGAGCTTGGTAGAGTTTGGTTAAGCTATGACAGAGATGACTCATTTAACCTAGTTTGTAGAATGACGATTGTATCCCTTTCTTCTCTCTAACTCGATGCTGCCAACCACCATTGAAGCATAAATCACCATTTTTGTTTCTATTGAGCTTAGTTTGTGCTTTTTTGAGCTTTTTTCTTGGTTTTGGATCTATGAATCAAATTGTTTTATTCTGGGAGTTGGAAATTCGAATAAAATCATTGGTTCTTTGTTGTAGATACTTCTCATGGTTGTAAAATCTTGGAATTGAGTGAAGATGTGTGTTAAGATGAGTTTGTGAGGATGGTGCATGAAGATTTTGATCTAAATCAAGAGATC